>MU383855.1:0-177958 GCA_022495065.1 Xylaria telfairii
ATTATTTAAATAAAAAAAACTTATTTATTTAAATAATACAGCTTATTAATTTTATTTTCTTTGTTTTATTTATAAATTAATTTAAAAAAATATTAAAAATAATAAAAAAAAAAAATAATTTTAATTAATATATATAACAACTTATTAAATATTAATTATATTTTAAAAAATATTATTTTTTTATTAATTAATAAATTTAAAATATTTTAGTTAATAAATTTTAAATATTATTATTTATTTAATTTATATTATTTTAAAATTATATAAATATTTTTAAATTTTTATTTATTAAAATTAATTTTATTTAAATTTTTATTTTAATATTTTTAAATAAAATTTATATAATTTTTATATAGATTTTTTAAAAAATTTCTTATTTTATTAAAAATTATATAAAATTAAAATTAATTATAATATTATTTTAAAAAAATAATAAAATATAAAATTTTAATTTTTTTATTAGTTTTAAATTATTTAAAACAAATTAAATAAAATTTTTAAAATAAAGTTATATTATAAAAATTTAATATATTAAAATATAATATTTTATAATAACAAGATTTTATAATTAATATTTATAAATATAAAGCTGTAGTTTTAAAATTAAATTTTATAAGTTTATAAAAAGGTTATAACAGATAAGAATAATATATATACTTAGCTTCTCCTTATTAATTAACAACAAGGACGTTGTTTTTTTTTCCGAAGGGGGCAAATATTAGGCGTAGGACGCTGTCCTACGGACAGCGTTTAAAACGCTGTCCGGCGTCCCTGGAACAAAGTCCCAGGACTTAACACAAAATAACTTCTTTCACTTATGATCGCTGACGCTCTCGCGTGACCACCTTACACGCAAGTATGTACTAGGTAGGTTAGCAGGTCATATAATCAGCCATTTATACGCATATAAATATTTATCTATATAATTTTACTTATAAATATTTCTTTTTTTCTTCATCTTATTATTAATATATATATAAGACCTTAACTAAAAGCTTTGCCTTTATAAAAAACACTAATTATAATAATAATTTTAAATAATTCTGTTATTTTTTTTATTACTACTACTTGTTATTATTTTATAAATAACTAAGCTATATTTATATCTTTTTAAAAAAACAAGTTTTTTTTTTATAATATAACTAGGTTATTTTATAATATTTAATATATTAAAACAGTTAAAAAAATATAAAGACTTAATAATATTATAACTATAAAAAATTTATATAAAATTATAGATTTTTTATTTATAACGTTAATTATTTTTTTATTTAAAATAATATAAATAAAATAAACTTTTAAAATTATATTTTAATTAATATTATTTATTATTTTTATTATTAATTAATTATTTTATAATATTATATAATTTAATATTATTATATATTATTAAAAACTTTTATTTTTATTAGCTTTATAAAAAATTATAATAAATATAATTTTAGTTTTTTTTTTTTATATAAAATAATTTTTTATTTATAGCTATAAATTATTATATTTTTAATAATATATAATTTATTAATTTTATTTAATTTAAACTAAAAATTAAAAGTATTTTAATTAAAAATAAATAATAAATTTTAATATTAATATATTATATTAATTTAATTTTAAAAATATTAATATATATTTATTAAAATAATTATTATATTTTTATTATTTTTATTATTTATTAAAACTATTTTTTATAATTAATAAACTATTTAGTTATAGTTTATAGTTTTATATAGATTAATATTTAAATAATAAAATTTTATATTATTTTTATTTAAATTAATAATATATTTAATATAATAAAAATAAAAAATAAACTATTATTAATAGTTTAGTTTTAAAATATAATATATTATTTAATAAATAAAATTTTGCTTTATTAATTATTAGTAAAAAAAATATTATATTATTTTATATTAGCTATAATTATTAATATTATTAATTAAATTTAAATAATATTAATATATATTAAATTTATTATTAATAATATTTAATAAAATTAAATTTATAAACTATTATATAAATATTAATAAGTTTACCGAGTTGTTTTTTTTAAATTAACTTTATATATTTAATAAATAACTAGTTATTATTTTAATAATTTTTAAAAACTATTTTTAATTAAATATTAAGCGTAGGACGCTGTTTATAAAACAGCGTTTAAAACGCTGTTCGGCGTCTTTAGGATTTTATCCTAAAACTTAATATAATATAACTTTTTTATATTTATAATTGCTAACGCTTTCGTGTAAACTTTTTATATTTAATAGCTAGTAACCTCGGTTATTAATACTTCGGTTAACCTACTTAACTTAATAAAAAAACATTATTAAAAATATCTGTTTTTAAACCCTTGTTTTAAAGCTAAGAAACTTTTTATTAAGCCTGGTCCGAAAATACCACGGTATATTATTATAACCTTTTTTTGCTATATTTAAACGCTTTTTTTTTCGTTTTTTTTTTTTTAGTTTTTTTTTTTTTTATGTTTATTTAAAATTAAAATATTATTTAAAAAAGTTATAACATATTAAGTACGTTTTAAAAACGTAAATATTTTTTAAATAATATTATTATAAACTTTATAAAACAAGAACTTTTTTAATTAAAACTATTTAAAAAAACAAAACAAGAACTTTTCGGGTTAACCGCTTGCTTTATTTTTCTTGTTTTTTTTTTTTATAATTTCGGCTGTTTTTTTACTTTTAGTTACGGAGGTCTGGTTTAAAGTTGACCAATATCCTTGGCAATGGCTTATAGTGTAAATAAAATAAGGAAGGCACGGTCTAGAGGCTTGGCAGGCAGCAGTGTCGGGCCGCCAACAACCCAGCTTGACATAGGCCTACTGTAGCTAGCGTTATCTATGCCCTAACCGCAAAGCGCAATTAGTGGCTTTTTACTTGGCAGGCCGTTACCGGTCCGAAACACTGCCTACCGAGCCGTTAGTCCGTATATAGTTTATTTGATTTACACTATGTGCTATTGCCAAGGATATTGGTCAACTTTAAACCAGACCTCCGTATAACTTTCCTTTAATTATAATATTTTTTTTTAGTTATGACTTTTTTTATATAATATTATTTAAACTATATTAAAATAACTATATTTTTTACTATTAATTAGTTAAATTCTTTATAAAAAATATTAACTTATTTTAAATATAAAAATTAAACTAAGACTTTATTTATTATATTTAATACTTTATATTTTTTTTTAGTAATTTTTACTACGGATTTATAAAAATTATTAAAATTAAATCTATAGAACTATTAAACTACCTAGCTAGCTAAATACTAGACTTAAAAATAACCTAGGATATTATTATTAAAATATATAAGTATATTTTAAAATATAAAAAAATAAATATCGCGTATTTTAACTTTTTAAATACTTATATTAAAACTTTGTCTTTAAGCCCTGAAAAAATTACTGTATTTTTTTAGACCTTGTAAAATACTCGGGAAGTTTTTTAATTTATAAATAACTTTATAAATTTAATACGCTTTAAAATACAGCTAATAATTAAAAATATTAACATTATAAAAACTAATACCTTAAATATATTTATAAAAATAACAAATAATAATACTAGTGCTAGTACTAGTATTAATACTGTTAAATTTACCTTTAATACAGCTATATAAAAAAAAAAATTACGCTTGTTTTTAAGACTATAATAAAAAATAACTTTATTAAAAAATTAATAAACAGTATTATTAATACTGTTAAAGCTATAACTAAACACCCGGTAGTAATTATAAGTATTAATTATTAAAAAATTCAAGCAGCTAGTTATTTTTACCCCGACCTGCTAAAGTTGTATAATATAAAAGATTATATTATAATAAGTAGCGATATTTATTAACGGAGCGTTTATTTATTTACAGCGTTTATATAATAATATACTTTAAACCCTGTTAAAAAAACAGCTTTATAAAACAACTTTTTTTAACTGCTAAAAAAAAAAGCATAGATTTAATATATCAATATATTAAATAATATTATTAAAACTATAATAAAAAAAAGCTTTAAGTTTATGTTTTATAAAATTAAAAATAAATATTATTATAATACTATAAATATATTTAAAAAAGTTATAAAAAATTTATATATTAAAAATAAAATTATTATAGATATTTTTATTATAACTTAAATTATATAAATAATATAAAGCTGTAAAAACTATAGTATAAATATTAATAAATAAATTATAAAGTATTTATAAAATATATTATATTTTAAGTTTTAATAAATTTATATAAAGCTAATTATAATAACTATGTTAAATATATTCTTAACTTATTTTAAAATAAAACGGAAATTTTATAAAGTTATATTAATTATAATTTTACCTTTAAAGCTATAAATATTTTTAATTTTTTACAACTATATTTTTAACTTTTATTATATCTTTAATATTATTAATATTCCCGTATTATATAAACTATTACTAGTTTACCTGGTTTTTTTAACTGGTAGTATAAAACCTGTTTTTTATAATGCTATAATAAATATAATTATAAATGTGAATTAAAGATAATAGAATAGCTGTAAAGGTTATCCTGATATATAGCGGGGCCGAGGCAGAAACAGTAGCTATAACCGAGGGGGTTAAGGCTCTTTAATAAACTACTAGCAACGAGACAGTTAGTACAGCGGTAGGTATTATTCCCCCTGGAATTAAACCGCAGATGCTATTAAAGTTGATTTTACTATGCTTAATAAACTTAGCAACCAAGTATATAACGTCTTGGAAATATATTTTATAAAGTATATGTTTATAAAAGCATTAAAGCAGGACGTTATTAACGCGCCGGGTACTACTAAAACGATTATTACAACGTTTATAACATAAATAAAAATATATAATTAAACAAGCTTATATAAAATTAATAACTTTTAAACATAGACTTATAAGTTAAAATAATAAATTAATACAATTAAAAAAAGTATTTTATATAATATTAAATAAGTTAAAAATAATATATTAAAAAAAGTAGAAAAAATAATTAATATAACTATATTTTTTAAAAAACTATTTAATATATTTTTATATATTTTTATAAACGATTTTAAAAAATAAATAGTATTAATAATTAATAATATTATTAAAAACGCGGTTAAAAATATTTTTAAAGTAAAATTATTTAAAAATGCTTAATAAAAACTACTAAAAACTTTATTTATATAAACTTAAAAAGTATTAGCTTTTAAAAGTAAAATATAAACATATAAAGTAATAATATTTAATTCGATCTAAAAAATATAGGATAAAATAACTACGTTTAAAAGCTCGGCGAAACAAGTGCTTAACTTAGCTTAAAAATAATTATTATTTTTATTACAGCGAAAAAAAAAAAAAAAAAATTAAAAAAAAAAAAAAAAAAACGTGTTATATTATTTAAATAGAAAAAGCTTATTTATTTAAATAATACAGCTTATTAATTTTGTTTTTTTTGTTTTATTTATAAATTAATTTAAAAAAATATTAAAAATAATAAAAAAAAAAAGGATAATTTTAACTAGTATATACAACGGTTTATTAAATATTAATTATATTTTAAGAAATATTATTTTTTTATTAGCCGGCAGGCTTAAAACGTTCTAGTTAACAGGTTTTAAACGTTGCTATTTATTTAATTTATATTATTTTAAAGTTTTTATTTTAATATTTTTAAATAAAGTTTACGTAGTTTTTACGTAGATTTTCTAAAAGTTTTTTTATTTTATTAAAAATTACATAATTAACTATAGTACTATTTTAAAAAAATAATAAAATATAAAATTTTAACTTTTTTATTAACTTTAAATTATTTAAAACAAATTAAATAAAGCTTTTAAAACAAGATTATATTATAAAAGTTTAATATATTAAAGTATAATATTTTATAATAATAAAATTTTATAACTAGTATTTATAAATATAAAACCGCGGTTTTTAGTTTAATTTTTACAAGTTTATAAAAAGATTATAATAAATAAAGAAATTATAATATATATATTTAATTTTTTTTTATTAATTAACAATAAAGACGTTGTTTTTTTTTTCCGGAGAAGCTTACTAGTTAACAACGAAAACGTTGTTTTTTTTTCTAGAAGGGGCAGATATTAAGCGTAGGACGCTGTTTATAAAACAGCGTTTAAAACACCGTCCGGCGTTTTTAAGACTTCGTTCTAGAACTTAACATAATATAACTTCTTTATACTTATAATCGCTAACGCTCTTGCGTGAACTCTTTATAATACTTTATAATATAAACCTGTTATTTTTTAATTTATAATAATTTATTTTAAATAATATTTTATAAATATTAAATTTATATTTAATTTTTAACTTAATATTTTATTTTTTAAGTTATTAAGTTTATTAAATTAATAAAAATTAATAATAACTTTAAAACTAATGTTTAAAACCTTTATTTTTTTAATACTATTTATAATAGCTTAAATATTTTTAGTTATATTTATAATAATAAAAAATTATTTTTTTTTAATTATTTATAAAAACTTTATAAACTTTATAATTAATTTAATAAATAAACGCGGTTTAATATTTAATATAAAAAACGCATTATTTTTTATATTAAATAATATTATTAATTTAAATTAAAATTAATTTAATAGCTTAAAAAATTATTTTATTTTTTAAGTTTTAAAATTTATTAGCTGTTTATTTTATTTTAATTTAAAATATAAATAAAATAAAAATAATTTTTAAATATTTAAAATAATTAAACAAAATAATATATTATTTAAAATTATTATAAAATAATAAACTATAAATAAATAATTATTAATAAAAAAATATAAATAAAAAATTTTATAATATTTATAATAATATTTAATATTTTTTTTAATAATTAATTATATTATAAATAATATTATAATATTATAAATTATATTATAAACTATATTATAAACTATTATACTTTAAATTATATTATAAATTATATTATTAATTATATAAACTATTATATTTTAAATTATATTATAAATTATATTATAAATTATATTATAAATTAATATTATAATATTATAATATTATATTTTAAACTATATTATAAACTATATTATAAATTATATTATTAATTATATAAATTATTATACTTTAAACTATATTATAGCTGGGTTATTAAGGGGTTTAGGTTCGAATCCTATCACCGGTGGCCTGCGGAGGCACCCCTCCTTCCTGGTGTGTCCCAGTGAGGCAGTGGCTCAGCGGTATGTTCGTACGCTTCGTCTGGAGTTACCCGTTTGCGCGGAGGCCCTGCGTTTGCGAGCCACGCAAAGCAGTTTGGACCAATAAAGAGAGAGAGAGAGAGCCATAGAGACATAGAGAGACAGAGTCCGTTGGAGCCCGCGCAAACGGAGGCCACTGCGACCGACGTACAGGTCGGCAGTTCGACGAAGCGCGGGGGCGCGCTGTTTCTGCCCCCCGGACTAGCTGGGTTATTAAGGGGTTTAGGTTCGAATCCTATCACCGGTGGCCTGCGGAGGCACCCCTCCTTCCTATTATAAACTATATTATTAATTATATAAATTATATTATATAATATATTATAAATTATATTATAAACTAATATTATAATATTATAATATTATACTTTAAACTATATTATAAACTATATTATAAATTATATTATTAATTATATAAATTATTATACTTTAAATTATATTATAAATTATACTACTAATTATATAAACTATAATAACAAAGCAGTATAATATAACATTATATTATACTAAAAAAGTTATATTAAAAAATAAAAGGTTATAAAAGTAAGTAAGTGGCGGGTTAACGGAAAACAATTAACCGCACACTATAAATAGTCGCCTTTATCGATAGCCTTCGCCACATACGCCACACCGCCACAGACCCACATACCTCGCCGAGCGTTCGCTCGCTCCGCTCGCCTCCCCCTTAATTTTATACCCCTACAGGACCTTTATTTTATATGACCTAATTTACTTGGCTTACTTGTCAATTAATTAGCTCAAGTCAAGTAAGCCGACCTGTTAAAACAGTCAAACAAGCTGATTTTCGGTCTCAAGTCAGTCAAAAAAGAAAAAGCCGTTTTTTTATTTTGCTTTGCTTGTGTTGACCGCTGGCTTATATCTATTACTTGCACCTCTAGCAATTCGGCCTCGTCCCACCGCTCCTGATTCCGGTATATCGAAGCCAGGTTGGCCATGCTGGTCAGCGTACCAGGATCCTCTAGTCCTAGTACCGTCTTCTTTATATCCATTACGTGCACCTCCAGTATTTCGGCCACTTCCCACCGCCCCTGATCTCGGTATGTTGAAGCCATGGTGGCCATAGTCAGCGTGTTGAGGGGTTCTGGTCCTGGTATGGTATCTATCACCTTCACGTCTAGCGACTCGGGGCCTTCCAACCGTCCCTGACTCTGGTTGGATGTATTATTCACTGCGGTGGGAGTCTCCTCTTAGTCAATGTTGTGGTCATTAAGTGTGTTGAAAAGGCTGGGTGATTCCACAGACGAAGGGCGCAGGTGTGACTGTTCCAGTTGGGCCTTTGCTGCGAAGGAATATAGGGTTGCATCCGTCCTATCGTCACTCATTTTCTCATCTAAGATGTCTCGCCATAGTTGACTAATCTTTGAGACCGCTTGCATGTCCTTCATCTCCAAGTCGTTGTGGTCGGGACCAATAGACCAATTCAACACAGAATTCTTCCTGATATCCTGACAGTCGCAAGAATTGTTCATACACTCTAGTTCATAGGTGTTGCCGACATTGTGGAGGCTACGTTCACTGTCATTATCTCTCTGAGCTTCTGATTTCGTATCGTCAAGTTCGCTGCCTAGCTCTCCCGTTTCTACTGGGGCTAGAATGAGGGCCACGGAGATGAGGTGATCTCTAACGTGCTTGCTCAGAGACTCGCGGGCTTGTTTGCAAATCCGATTATCGTACTTTTTCTCGATCTCTTCGGGAAATCCGCCGCAGAATGGACACTCCTGCAAGGCGTATTGATCGCGAATCATGCTATGCTTGATGAGAGTGGGCCGAAACGGGTCTGTAGCCTCCTCTTGGTGGTGTTTTTCTAAATGGCTCTCTAACTCTCCAGGGGTCAAGAATGGACCAGAGGAAGAGGCGGCGGTCTTGCAATGCCAACAATGCCATGTTGGTTGGGTGTGTGTGTCGCGCATGTGGGCAAGCCAGCCAGTGTATGTGCCTGCACAAGTGAATGGTGAAGAACAGTCGTCGAATACGCAGAAAAACAGCTCGAAGTCGTATATCAAATGCCGCCTGGTTCCGTGAGATTACTGAGTAATAACTGAAAATATGGCAAACTTACATCCATTGGCTTTGTCCGCTAGCTTCCTTCGCTGGGCACACGAGGAAACAGTACGGGCAAGTAAATGAAATACCTCCAGGGTCTAGCTTCGGTACCGAGGGAAACGTGCCGGTGGAAATTTTAGCAGACGAGACGGACTCGGCACTCCGGGTTTTGTTTGGGTCAAGATTGAGTCGCTTCAGGTCAAGCTTAGTGACTACCGTGTTTGATAGTACCTCGCTTGGCTGCGTAATCAGCATTGAATAGGCTGCCTTTTTCTGCCCGTGTCTAGTTGTTGGTAGAATCATTTCTTCTTCTTTCTTAGCAGCCTTGTTCTGGGGAAGTTCTGGGGCCGGCTCGTTCAACGTCGAAGTCTTCTTCTGATGCTGCTCGAGATACAGGAACCGTGCTCGACGTGTCACGATTGACACGACCATGCGTTTTTGTAGGACCTCGCTCACTTTAGGAAATAGATAATCGACTTTTTGACGCGCGCAATCCTCAAACAGCTTGTGCACTTGTTCGTTTCGAGGCAGATTCTTGAAGCAGTCGATTCGTTCCTGGCGATGCTGGGCTCCTGCTTGGCGAACAGTCAATTCCAATTGGCGAAGACCAGTGATGGTGTTGTGAATCGACGTCCAGACAGTCGATCGAGGCGAGAAACAGGCTTTGTCACCTCCGAATGTCTGATCTTGCCTGCGAGAGGAAGTAGATGAGCGATCTGAAGAGTCATCGGACTCGCTGGTTGATGGGCTATCGTCTTTGTTACCCATTCGGAGTAAGATCTTCTCTACGCGAACTTGATTAGACGCCAACTGGCATCGGATGAAGGTGAGTTACCAAGACTACGCTGAAGAGCTATGAGTAGCTGCTGAACCAGCTTGCTGATATCAGGCGCGCTCTTTAACCGAGAATTAAGTGATTGTAGACCTTCACGGAACACGCCCATATTAGCCGCCCAGGTATTGAAGTTCGCCATCAACTCTCTTGCCTCAGCCCCGTCGGTGCTGGTGGGCCTATTGTTAACGGACAGGTGGTGGAGGAGTTCTCGGCATTGGATCGACAACTCTCGGAGATCTGACAGCGTCTCATCTGAAGTCTGGGCAATTGTCGATTCTTCATTGTTTGTTTCCATTGTGATGCTTGAAGCAATAGAGCTGGAGGAAACAAGGTTAGAGTGTGTTAGGTGTACGTTGCTTCATTGGATAAGGCTCGGATGAGAGATATCCCCGCACTATAGCACTTGAGCTGCAGACACTCTCTCTAAAGAGCCAATGAACTGTGAGCCGTTATTGATACCGAATCTTGGCAGACTGATTTCTCAGCCGCTGCCATGCGGTTTTCCATCCTAGGTGGTACGTTCCGAATCCAACAGTGTTAATTAAACACTCCACAACCAAACCACGATGCTGAGGTGTATCTGGCCTGCAGCCGCTCCGGCTGGGGACCTAGAAAATATATACCATCTCCTAATTGCCGTTCTTCCCACCTTCTTCGACTTGGCTGGGTATATGCGGAAGCACCTGGAGGCCCGTGTAGGTAGTACACAGATGCAAGATTTTTATCTTCATTTCATGAGCAAAGTGTTCAATCTACACGCAGTCCTTTGCGTTTGGGACCCGACTGAGTTAGTGCAAAAGCTCTCTACAGACGAGGTTGAAGTTCAGAAAAACCTCATTAGGGTCTTGCATAAGCTCGAGTCTCGCTTCTTGTCCTGGAAAAGTACCGAGGGTATATCAGCATGCAAGCGCCTCGGCCTTGAACACCGAAACGACGATAGTTACCCAAAACTCCGCGCCCTTAGGGCGGCGATCCTACGCGATTACGACAAACAAGACAAAATAACTGAAGAGTTCGTAGGCGGTCTGGTTGCCATCATTCGAATCCATAACAGGAACGTCAATAAACAAGAACAGCTACTGCAAGTTCTCGATCAAGCGATTGACTTCTTCCACAACTTACTGCCGGCAGGAGTAGAAGTCGACTCATCATGCCCGATAAGATTCACGGATTATCCCATGAAGCACTTGTGGAAGCTCACTACGACACTTTTCAACGTGATACAGAAGAATTGGCATTGCCAGTGTCTTAGCAGCACATCTCATGTCGGCCGCCAGACGCGCTTGAATCTAACCCATCATCAACGGTTTGAGATGGCTCCGACTAAGGGACAAGTCATATCCAGCAACGGGGCCCTCTTTCGAATACTATTCCCTACTACTAACTCACATGATGATGAGTGGCAGGATACAGAAATTGCGATCAAGCACCAAGAGTAAGTTGGCCCAGTGGCAACTAAACGCAGCTAATGAAGCAATTAGCCGAGAACGCGCCGAGCACAGGAAAGTTGAAGATGGCCTCTGCAGAGTTATCCAAGGAGTGAAGGCAGGGATCCGGCCAAGGATGATTGTATTTGGAGAAACTCTATGGCAGCTACAAGCTGACCCTGATATCAACCGGTTATCCCAAGTGCGAGACAGTGAGTTCAAATCCTTGAAAGATCTCCTCCAACCGAACCGAGATAGTCGCAAATCCCCGCTCTCATCTATTGAAAAAAAGGACCGTTTGATTCTTTCGCTCATCCTGGCGACGTCACTCGCGCATTTCGTCAGAGGGCCTTGGCTGCAGACAGGTTTCAACAGCGAGAATATCTGTTTCTTGATGTCACATTCGCGATCATCGCCTAATATCACCAAGCCTTATCTCACAACGAGCTATTTCTCCTCAATGCAGAGAGAGTCACCACGAGAGCTCAACCAACCTCATCGGTTCCCAGACATTCTCTCCTTAGGCATCCTTCTTCTTGAAATAGCTCGGGGGTTCGCCATCGACTTCAAGGAGTCCGAAGACCGCTGCGTCGTTGCCCTTCACTTCATGGATAAATGGACTGACCGGTCGAGAACTGTTCCCGACGGGCTCTGCCGGGCTATCTCAGCCTGTATTGACCCAGCGGAATTCAGAAACAACGGACTTGACAAGCCGTCCGTCAACGATCTGGACATCAGGAAGTATATCTTTGAAAGGATTCTGTACCCTCTTGAAGATGCTCTTTCGACAGCCTACGATATCCATTCGAATACGCTGCACATGGACATTTTAGGAGAAGAGAAAGCTAGTGGGGTTGGATCTTTCGATCACCATGACGAGAATCGACAAGAAAAGTACGAATCCATCAATATCCGGGCTGCCGGTCTACTGATACTATTCTTTCATAGGCAAAGGGTAGCCATGCAATGGACCAGATCCCTAGAAGATGTATATGACATGGTCTATGAGTGTAAGTATCGATATGAACAGCGCTCAGGTATAGACCAAAAGACAGTCCGCGTCAAAATTGCCGTACTCGACACAGGTCTTCAGCTCCCAGGCGGTCTCCGAGAAAACTACGAGGAGGCGGAGCGGGTCAACATGCAGCAGTCCGATACTTTTGTTACTCCCACGAAAGGAGCGGCTATTCATGATTGGAAGGTTGATGATGACGGCCATGGCTCTCGCGTGAGCCAGATCCTCCTCAAATTTGCCCCAACAGCCGAGCTGCACATTGCAAAGGTTTTCAAGACTAGACTCGATCTAGAAGACCATAAATTAGCCACTCAAGTTCACAAACGTATTGCTGAGGTGAGTACTTTCAAGGATCCAGGACAAATAGCCCGCTGATTAGTTCAGGCTATTAACCGTGCAACCAACGAATGGGAGGTCGACATAGTCGTCATGTGTTTCGGCTTTGATGATAGAATAGGCGTGATCCGTGACGCTCTAGACGAGGCTTTAAAGGCTAAGAAGCCGCCGCTATTCTTCGCAGCAACCCGTAACAACGGCGCTCACAAACTCATGGCGTGGCCGGCAAAAAGTCGCTCAGTCATTAGGATTAGCTCAACCGACGGCAATGGAGACGCATCCTCGTTCAACCCTGCAGCAAAGGACGCAGATCCTGTAATCTATGCGTTTGGAGAGGGTGTCCCTGTTGAAGTTAGTGTTCCGGGCAACCTAGATGAATATATGACCACGTATGTGTCCGGAACCTCGTATGCCACTCCCGTGGCGGCAGCACTGGCGGCAAACCTGCTAGGATGCGTCCGTATGGTGGTCGCAACTTCTGCGCAGGAAGATCAAACCAAGTACAACTATATACTGATGGACTTGCAGCGGCTAGATGGCATGTTGGCGGTTTTGAGGCATCGTATGCAGAAGGAACATAACTGCGGTACCAAGAGTTTACTACCTTGGGAATTTCTCAACGTCAGGCTATTAGATGATAATAAGATTCTGAAGGACATAGCAGAGACATTGGGCAAGAGTAAGGTATAGAACCATGGTAGGTAATACGATAAATAGATATTCAATACCCTAAAACGGAAAGTAGAGAAAAAATTGAATTGGCGGGACTACAGTCTGTCCTGGTGACCCACCACCCTCAGTAACTCACGATGAGCATCAAATCCACAAGTCAAGAGACAGTGATGCTCGGACTTTAATCTCAGGTGTCCAAAAACCCCAGACTAACCTCCTCCTCAATGTCAAAAATATCTCGAGTCTTCACCTCAGTATCGTCGTCCTCCTCTCCAAACACAGCGCCCTTTACATAGCCTTCATTTGAGGAATCCTTGCCCCTTTTCTTCGGCTTCATTTTCATAAGCTGGTAGGCAAAAATGTAGTCAGTCGCCCCACCGTATGAGGTGCCTTTCTTCTTCTTTGACTCCCAGCCCGCTTCGGGTCCCGCCTCTAAAGGCACAGCTCCGCTCGCTACATTCATCTTCACCTCGGCCTGCGCCAACCTGCCAGTGCTGCTCTCGGTGCTGACGCTAGCTCCCCTTGCGATCTTGATACCGGTGATCACGAAGACAGGCTTTCGCCAATTGTGCACCTGAAGGTACGCCTGCACACCTGTATCCTTGAGCGCCAGTGCCAAGTAGTCATCATCTGGTAGGAAATACTTTGTCTCTAGGCATTCAAACCTATTATCCTCCATCGACGCCTTGACTTGGCTAAAGCTCAGCCCTCCCCCGATAAACTGCAAGCATTTTGCCCAGAGACTGAGACTGCCTGAGTGCACCCGCTCGAGAGTGGTTTGCCAGTCGGTCTTTTTTCCCTCAAAAATCTCAGGAGGTTGGATAGGGGTGTCGCTGCTTTTCGGGATCTTGCTCTCGGGGTTTTTGGGCTCTTTGATCAAGCGTCCGAGGACTACGACGCTGCTGTCGGCGGGGATGTCCCAGTTTGGCGACGGGATGTAGGTGGGAGTGTACGAGGACATGGTGACAGTACAGTACAATATACACTACTGACAGTTTCCTAATTGACTTAAGACACTTTTAAGTAATTAAGCGGTCCCGGTATGAGATAGGCTTCAAAATCAAGTTTTGACTGGACATAGTTGCTGGCCGGACTGCCTACCCGCCTCGACGGCCGATGTTGGAGTTGGGTTTGACCCCGCTTGTCTTGTGGCGTTCTGCGAATACTTATCTAAGCACGATGGCGATACACTCAGTTTGGTATGATTATGTTAGGAGGGGAACTAGTGCAGAGGTAGCACGTTGTCAAGCCGTTAGGTGCCGCCGAGTCTAAAATTCCTCAACTTTAAGGATTTTTTTCAGCAATTTTTTTTTTTAAAAATCCTGTGACATAATAGGATAGTAATTGGGGCCTATGGCTGGGTTAGTTAGGGAGCCTGTTATCACAATTAAAACCAGCATTTTTAGGTGGCTATGATATTTAAAAAACATTTTTAAGAACGATCGTGGGTTCTATTACCTCTGGAAAGCCCCTACCCTGTAGAGTACTACTACGCAAAATACATCATAGTGAGGAATTGATCCGTCAAGTTCATGCACATATCGACACCGATATTCCCGTGATCAGTCTCCTTTCCTATATAACAGAAGGATACGTGACAACATATCGGGCCTTTGGTTGGTCGAAGGTGCCCTTGTCAGAGCAGATTGCGAGACGCTGGCCCAAGGTGATGACCCGATCATTGGCAGCAACGGATGTTGCTAGTTTGGGACACTTTACCTGCAAATAGACCTCCTTATATTTGTCACACGTATGGGTACGTATTGCGTACCCAAGGGTTTGGGACACCCGATATTATGTATATAATCATATGCGCGGCAGCAAACTACCGATACGAGGATCGGATAAAATTAGATTAGGTTGGAAAGTCTAATCTAATTTATTCTGAACTCCAAAACAGTTTGCTTCCACGAAAATATAGTTGGCTATTTTAGGAAGTTGGCAATTAAGTCGGCAACTTTGGGCGAGGCTATTCAGGTATGAAGACTGGAACCTGCCCTGCCATGGAAAGGGGGGGACCTAAGATCTACATGACCCCTTGACTGCATTGAAGATTATCATACTGATGTTATAGTGACAGCCCTGTTAACCACTGCGCTAATAGACCAAAAGATCTAGCAATATCCCAAAGTAGGATACCCAGGGCTATTATAGGGGTGGATGGAACCCATAGGCCCTAATAACAATTGCACCCATATCCTCCGGGACAATATATAATTACACAACCTAGTTGGTACACTACCGTATATTATGACCATGTCCGAGTAGACGGTCCTACCGTTTACGCCCATAGTTGTAACAACTATTCCTCCCTCTCCTAGGGATTCGTCCCGAAGCCCAAACGCCTCGAACCCGAATCGGCTAAGTACTAGAGAAGAACAGCCGTACGTTAAGACCTCCAAGTGCTCCGTAACCACCCGTATAGCTAATCAACACTCGTCACAACAAGCGTACGCCTTTGGCGCCCTTGCAAGCATACGCCACACTGGACGGCTTGGCCCCCCCTCTGCGGGGTAGATATTGTAGTGGTTAACCCCGTAGCCACATACGCAGTAGTTACGTCACTTGTTAGCCCAACGAAAGAACAGCGGCGCGCGCCTAGAATCACCCAGAGACGTATTCGAACCCACGGCTTTTCGCATCCGTTATTCCAGTAGACCGGTACTTTGGGATATAATTGTCACAGTGGCAGCCCTGTTAACCACTGCACCAATAGACCAAAAGATCCAGCAATATCCCAAAGTAGTATATCCAGGGCTACCGTACGTTATATACCACTTCCGAGCTGTAGACGGCCCCGCCGTCTACGGCGCCAGTGGTTATGACAATACGCCACCGGAGTCTCCCAGATCACGGCCCCATCTTCGTTGTAAGCGACGGGCCCGTCGACGTCGCCACCCCCATCAGCGCGCTGAGGGCAAAAGCAATTGAAGGACCACTTCAAAAGCTCCTCGAGCCGGGTCGCGTCGGGCTGCAACATGGCGGGGAGCTAAACAATTGGTTGACAGTAATACTAGTACGAAACAGGACCGAAGCTACTTACGGGAGTACAGATGTCATGGCCGTTTGTACAGCCGGTGCAAGACAAGGAGCCGGGATTCGAGAGCTCGCACACGACCTCAACCGGCAGGCCGTCCTTCGGACGGAACGAGTGTCGATTGGCTATACGGGTGGTTACGGAGCACTTGGGGGTCCTAACGTACGGCTGTTCTTCTCTGGTACCTAGCCGATTTGGGTTCGAGGCGTCCGGGCTTCGGGACGAATCCCTAGGAGAGGGAGGAATAGTTGTTATAACTACTGGCGCCGTAGACAGCAGGGCCGTCTACAGCTCGGAAGTGGTATATAACGTACGGTAGCCCTGGATATCCTACTTTGGGATATTGCTGTCACAGTGGCAGCCCTGTTAACCACTGCGCCAATAGACCAAAAGATCCAGCAATATCCCAAATTGGGATACCCAGGGCTACCGTACATTATAACCATGTCCGAGTAGACGGTCCTACCGTCTACGCCCATGGTTGTGACAACTGAATTAAATATCATTACAGCCCTTACATAAGCCCCTATGACAATATTTGATAATACCCTTGGTGATCTCAAGTTTAATGTAAAGACCAAGTTTTTACTTGCGTCCTTAGAACGGCTAAGCTTCTATATTTTATACGTAAATGAGTAATTTAACCCTTAATTTTTTATGCACCTCGGCAATTATTAACATAAACCCGCCTGTTTTTCTTTTGGATAAGCTTATTGTTAGTAGGTATACGTACGTATATAAACAAAATAACAAACAAAACAAACAAATAAAACGAGTGTGGGCAAGACTAGTGGTATTATTGTGTTTGACCAAAAACTATCTATTGGTGCGGAAACTTGCAGACTATTTATGTTGGCGGCGAACGTGGCGGAATGTGGCGGAACGTGGCGGAAGGTGCCGGAAAGCACCTGGAATGGTAAGGGCCATTGCGTTCATACAACCATCAATAACTTTGTAAATATTAAACTTAATAAAAGTTATAAAAATAAAACCTTCGGAAGACACAGGAAACGCTCTCGCAAGACCTGTCCACGCTTGCGGCTGCGCTGAACCAGCACGTCGAGATTATAGACCAACGCATGGACGTCGTGGAACAATCGCTAGCTACCAGTTGTCACGGACTAAGAAGTCAAAACAGTGTTGTAGAAGAGATTGTTTTCTATAGCTACTATCTGTCCTGCAGATGTCCTTAGGAGCTCCCATTCCAGTGGGTAGCCACGTGATGCCACGTGATAATTGCCGGCCCATTGCCGACCCATACCTGCCATCACCACAACTGACCCACAAACCCATAATAACTTTATGCTAATAACTATATTAAATCTACAAAACACTACGTAACTAACAAAATTAAAATAAATATATGTAAATATTTAGATTCCTTAGCTTTGTATGCCGGCGGTTCTTTATTTTTACGATTTTCATTCCACTTTATACGAAGTGTTAAATTTGGCTGATTTGTATAGGAGATGGTGGCCCATGAGGCACCCTGCTTACTGAGAACTCAGAAGCTATTGCTAGCTCATAATAGCTCTTGGTATCAGCGGAAAAGTTGTTGAACGATGCGGTTCTATATGCTTTACAGCTAATCGGTGCTATATCCAGACTTTGCAAATCAAGACCTCCCTCGTTTAAAGGTGAGACAAGCGCCTACCAACTAATGAATCAACCACTGAATCCACAGTAACTGAAATGAATGACCGAGCACGTCGGACTGAGGAGATTATAGTATATAATATCTACTTTAAGAGTATGGGGTTTCTCTTTAAGTTCAGTTCCTCTTCGATACTCAGATTCGTTTTTGGAGCATGCGTTAACCGTGATCTCTTCGAATCCATTCAATTGGTCTCTTATTACCGGAATCAGCATTGGTACTCCAACACACATATAATATAGACGATCTTGTGACAACGTTCTCTGACCAGCAATTCTCCCTTTATTTTTGGGGGCGGGGGGTTCCCCCAGAGTATCGAAACTACTGCGCAATGGCGTTCTATGCCTACCGAACTTCATTTTTAGACGGGATAGGGTAGTAGGTGTAAGTCAGCAGGGGGGTTCACGGGCCAGGGGCTCGCGGGCCACCCATCTCCCATACAAATCAGCCAAATCACACCAAATTCAACACTTCATATAAAATCAGAGAAATATCATAAAAATAAGCGGATAGCAGAATACAAATTAAGAAAGCTTAAATGTTTATTTAAAGATTTTTTTTCGAATTTCTCTGCTACAGGCATATTATGAAAAAAATTAAAAGTTTAATATAGCTATTGATAAAAAGTGGTATACTGTGATGGGGTGAACACAGGCACCTAATATACCTATTATTGGGAACGAATATTCTACTTAAGGAAAGAAAGGAAAAAGGAAAGTCTAAGGTACATGGAAAAGCAGCCATTTATATAGACAATTGCCTGCCTTCCTTCTCATCTGTTAATTATTATATGTCGCTCTGATTACCTGCTGTCCGAAGACTGTTCTCTCCGTTGCCGTCACTTGCTCATCCCCACAATACTTCGATCTTTAAACAAGGCAAGACCACCAAGTCTCAATAGCCAACAAGTAATTATACTCGAGTGTTGTTCATCTGGTCTCACGGTCTTACGGCCTCAACTTCATTCTCCGAACAGTGCACATCTTCAAACGCCATGATGCTCTCCATTCCAGCATATGTGTCAATCAGATCCCAAATGGGACTTGATTACGAATGGGGCCTTTATGCCTATCGCACCACCTTTGAGGACCAAGAGATTTTGGAATGATACATGAGGTATGTTTACAATGCTATTATTGCTAAGATACAAAATTATTGTAGGCAGGAGCCCTGCCTTGCCTGCAAAGGTCTAATCATCATTTTATCTCTTTGTTAAGGAGGATGAGTCTTTGGAAGGCTTTATGTATTAGGAAATACGAGACGTTTTTTCCCGGTGGATTGCGGCTGGCGGAGCACAAGGTGAAGGGTGGATTGATAACGGCATGTATGACTGGTACCTCCTATACGTGGGCCGAGATAACTTGGAGAAATTTCGACGCATCGACGTTGCTAGGAAAGAGGAGCCTCCCGACTACGATGCCGAAGAAGTTCCTGCTATCGTGGTAGAAGTCCATTCACTAGAATGCGAGACAGACCTAGATGATATCTGGTGCTCGAAATCCGTGGGGAATCCTGCTGAAGAGGATGCTGGTAAAGAGTGGCAATACGTGTGAGTCTCCATTTATTTCTTCAATTCTCAGTTCTGCTTGGTTAAAGAGGAAGGAAAACGATCCTGTCCCTGACAAGATTATTTTTACTGATTGGCCTAGTGCTGCATACTACATCCTAGAATCTATTGCTTTCCACCGAGGGGATGGCAAGGCATAGTATACTTTTTTCAAGTAGCTACCAGGACTATGGAACCAGTCATAGACATATTCTCTCCGTCGCATAGGTTTTCAGTCAGCGTTGCTAGCTAGTCCTCTCAGGATCTCTGTGGTAGGGGGTATGTAACGACTTCTATTGTTGCGCAGAGGTTCTAATCTGGTGAGGCTACGCAATATCGGTCTATATACACACATGCCCTTTGTTCTCGATCAAGGATCGTGACAAGTCCGTCTCTAGAACTATTGTGGCTTTCTTTAGATCGCTGTCGCGTTTTTCTCGATATACTTCTGTTCGAGTCAACCCACTCTTGTCATTCACAATCATCACGATTACACTGAGTAAAGGACATGTATAGTACGTATATAGATACTGTAGATGTCGTGTAGGATCAGATTAGACCTTCGCGCAACAGTAGAAGTCAATGCATACACTTACCTCAGATCCTGACACTGTCATGTACTGTATATATATTATTAGCATGCTAGGCTAGGCTTTGAGTCATTATGCAAAACGTATCTCATCCTCGCTCATTTATTCTCCAGAGCAGGAGTCGAAAGCCTTTCCTAGCTCCGGCATTTGCCAAGACAGCTCTGGCAAGGGTGTATAAGCGGTGGGCGACAGGGCTGCTTAGCGCTAGTAATCCAGTTCCATGAAAAACCTGCTTCGGTGAGGCATCTAGCCTGGGTACCTAGTATAGATTGACTAGACCAGGATAGTCCCTTGTTTCAACTCCATGTAATTAATCCACAATGGACTCGCCTATCTACCAAGCACATACATGGAAATATTGAACGGAGACAGCTTCGGTTATCTCATTTAATTGGGGTTAAACCTGGGGATGAACCTAGTTCTAATACTGTTCAAATAATATACTATGGATGCTTGATGACTAGGATGGTGATGTTTAAAACAAACATTATCTGAACATTACCTCCTAGTTTATCTTCCAAATTGGCTATTCGAGATATGGACCTTTGGGTATATTTACTACAGTCGGTTTAATTAGCATTGATGCACACGACCTTTTGAAACCTAATAGGTTAGGCTGGATGTGGGCAACCATTAATGGGATACTGAGGCTTATAGTCACCGAAGATCGTCGCTGCCCCTTCTCAGCTCCAGGGAGGATCGGTTCCGTAGCCTGGCTTGGCTAATAGCTGAGACTGTATGCAAATAGTTAGGCTTACCATATGAGGATTAAGTACGTAAGCCAGCCTTAGGTCATCAACTTCATGACTGATGGATTCAGCCACCTAGATACGCTCCGTCAAATTAGATGGTTGCCAAGAAGGCTGCCAAGACGTGATCTTGACTGCTTGAGGCTAGAATTCTAACGCGCCCAGGATCCATCGTGCGCAAGCCTTGAATAATGCAATGCGCTTAGGTCATACGTACTGGAGTGGCCAAGTCAGTGGCGTCCAGTAGTGGTGTCTTCTACGCTCCTCCACAGCCGGAAAACCGTAGCGATGCAAGATTGAGATACTAGACAAAGGTTAGCAGTGAAGGGAAGACTCAAATCGGGGAGTAATTTCCGACTCCCTACTTTGGGGGTTGAGAATATCTTGGCTGGCTTGCCCCAAAACTGTATACCACCCTGTAGTTGCATGATTAACGTACCGCGCCGGGCTGGAAAGGCAAGAGATGGCTACAAATGAACTGAGTAATGCTCGTTAACAAATCGACGAATGCCACAAGTGTCCCGCCACAAATGCTCAATAGATATAGGTACTTCGGAATGGTAAGGTTTCTAAGCCATAAGTAGGAACATGGTGAGAAATTGAATACGAACCGGAGGGAGGTTTTGTTCTCGAGGGTCGCGGCGCTAATGTTCGTCGCGGCTACCAATGGTCAGCTACTTGTTTAATCTATGTTGTATTTTTGGCTAATGAGAACGTCGTGAACGACTAGTGCATAAAATCATTATGGATGCCAATCGCTATGAATGAAAGAAAACCAAATGACAGTGACTATGTCCTCGCAAATGCAACCAAGAATGCTGATGGGATAGAAATTAATTATCGTCGTTTTGTTGACCAGAATATATACAATAGAACAGTACCTAGTATGTGACGCGTAGAGCTCATCAATGATAATCAGGTTGTGGCGCCCTCGCCCCGAACTTCTATCGGTAACTGCCCGCCCATTATGTACAGTCTAAGGGTATCGCTAACGTGCTGCCCGCTCCAATCTTGCGCTTAGTGTTTTCGGTTCTTTCGTGACTTGCAGGTAGGAGGGTTGGGAGAGGAAGTAGTGGCAAGAATGTCCTCAGTCGCCTTCTCGGCCATCATCATGATAGGGAGAACGGGGAAGATACCGGGGATCTTTGGGAAGGCAGAAGCATCAACAACACGGAGACCCTCAACACCACGGACGCGGAACTTGTTGTCTAGGACAGCCATCTTGTCATCGTCTCCACCAATCTTGTTGGAGCAAGAAGCGTGGTGGCCCCAAGACTCCTCGACAATCCACTCCTCGAGCTTCGCATCATCCTCGCGAACTTCAGTGGGGGGCCAGAACATGGTAGCAGCTCCATCAATGGCAGGGATGTTCTCGAAAAAGCTCATAGCCATGCGCATACCCTCACGAAGAGCGCCGACATCCTTATCGGCTTCTTCCTTGGACAGACCTTCGTAGGTGTTGTGGAAGGTAATAATAGGAGTGTCACGGGGGTTGGTAGTCGCAAGCTTGACGGTACCAGCGTGGTTTCGGGTGTGGGCCTTAAGAACGAGCCACGACCAGTAGTTCTTGTTAAGGACAGTAGCAGCGTTTGAAGAATAGCCAGGGTAGAAGCCGTTGAACAGAGCAGGGAAACCACCGATCCAGAGATCGTGCTCGCCATCATCCGAGTAAGAAGAAGTGAAGAAGCTGCCCATAACAACACCGTTGGAGGCGTAGGTACCTTTCTCAGCACCCTTAAGGCTGCTGTCCGTGTACTGAGCCCAGCACGGATCTCCGTCGGCGGCGAGATAGTAACAGGCCAGAATACGGGTAAAGTTGGTAGGGAACTCAGCGTTAACACTGGTCTCCAGACGGTCCTGAAGATTCTCACCGACACCGGGGAGGTCGAGCACAACAGGGATATCGAAAGAATCAAGTTCCTCCTTAGGACCAACACCTGAAAGCTTGAGAAGCTGGGGAGAGTTGAAAGCACCACCGGCAACGATAACTTCCTTCGTTGCCTTGACGCTGCCTGCCTCGCCACCGTCCTCAGTATGACTGGCACGAGGGTCGGCGCGGTAGAGAGACTGGCCGTGAAGGAAGTCAACGCCGACAGCCTTGGGCTTAGCACCGGTGGTATCAAATAGAACCTTAGTAGCCAAGGTGTTGAGAGCAACGTCCAACTTGTACTTCTTGCTACCGTCGGCGTTCTTTGCCGTGGCGACCTTGTAGACGTAGTCACGAGGAGTTGAGCGGCGGTAGTTGGTGGCGTCCATGTGCTGGGGAAGGCGTGCAAATGCCTTCGTGGTATCTCTGTTGGGATCATCGTTGTTAATGTCCCACAGGAGCATCTTATCCATAGCATCAACGATGCCTTGTGTCATGTTCAGGGGAAGCAGACCAGTCTCGTAGTCGACGCTGTTCTCCTTGGCCAGAGCAACGGCCTCGTTGAGGGCATCGGTGACAGGGGTGTTGTCCACACCGAAGGCCTTGGCAGCGCCAGCGAAGACGGACATCAGCTTAACATCTTGAGCAGGAATGCCTGAGGGGTTGACAGCCATGCTGATGTAGCCATCATATCCGTGGCTGCTGTCATTGGCCACAGTTAGAGGGTACTCAACCTTCTCAACCTTCTTTAGGTACTTCCTCATCGCAGTGTTGTCCCAGGTGGCATCTCCAGTGATGTCCTTGATGTGGTCCCAGTCGTTCTTGCTGGGCAGCAGAGCGACGAGAGCGTTGTGCTCGGCGCAACCGCCCAGTCCACCGTATCGGGGGTAGAAGTTACCCAACATCTCAGATCCTTCAGGGACGTTCAGTCCACTGTAGAACTTGCCATCCGGGGTGAGCCAGGTCATCTTGCGGTCCTTGAGCGCGAGCGTCTTGTTCTCGTAGTGGTGGGTGAAAAAGCCCCAGCTGACCTCGTTCCTCTCCGACGACGGGTTGGCCAACGCGGGGGCTTCAACCTCCCTCAGGTGACCGTAGTCGCCACCGGCGTCGATAAGCAGAACATTGTGGCCAGCAAGAGCGAGATTGGCAGCGATGGGAGCACCACCTGGGCCGGAGCCTACGATGATGTACTCATACTCTTCTTGAGCCGGCTTGGCAACGGGAATGATTTGGTTGCTTGTCTGGGGATAGCTGTTCTGGGGCTGAATTATGTCAATCAGCACATCCACTCCATCGGGACCAGACCTGTATGTCATTTATATTAGCCACTAACACTTTCGGTTACGCCATTCCCTAGATGAATCTTACCCGGCAGAGACAAAAGGCGCAATCGCGCTAAGAAGCGCGAGATATGAAAACGACTTCATTTTGAAGGTTATTTGTAGCGAGTGGAACGAGAATAGAATTATCAATCTCTTAAAAAGGAATGTCTAAAAAGCGGCGGGAAAAGGAGGGAGAATTAACGTTGAAAAAGTCGAGCAGGAACACCTACTCAGGCTCCTACAAGTAAAGGAAGGGGTGAAGAGAAGAGAAGGGTGGTGATGGTGCCAAAGGTCCATTTGACGAGGCCCAGGTCAATCGCGACTCTTATATGCAGGTTGTTGCCTCTTCACGTTCGTCTATTGATTAAACTAGAGTGTTCTGGTCCATCCATGATCTGCTTGGCAACTATCCATGCGTGTCTATTTTCGGGCCAGTAGTCATCTCCAGGTCCCCGCAACTGGTGCAGACTAGATGCTGACTGGGTCCACTGGCCAAGACAGGATGCTGACGGGTCTCTACCAATGCAGTAACGGAGGCGCACATAGTATACTTAGATCGACAGGGCCAGGGTAGGCGAGACCCAGCGCCAGAACCATGACCTCCTCCATATGACTTGGCTTCCATGAGCTATAAGGACCCATGGGGGCAAGTTACGACGCCGGGATTCGAGCAGAAGACATGCACTATTCGAAAATACAGTCACGCTTGTCTCGATCTGTTGCGAGTCTCCTTTGTCACTTTGTCCTCTGACTGAGCCGAGTGTCCAAGCAGCCGGATGATGAACGAAACTGGAGGGTGAAAAACGAGCCAAGCTTTGTTTACTGTACGACTGCGCATCCAAGTTCCGGTATGGTTGACCACCCGTCTGTGCTCCTTCTTTACGTGGGATTGGTGCCTCGGCGTGGCTAAGCTACATACTAGGTAGCGTACACACGGTCAAACTGCCAAGAACCAGCCAGCAGATCAGCTTCTGAATCGAGTACCGTATAGCGTCCTGGACCGCTAACTGGATGAGCGCTGCTGAAACCAGGTCACCCACCTAGTATACACTTGTATTGACGTCCTGCCCTCGGTGGACCCGACCCTCCCAGAGAGATGAGCTGTGGGCACTGCCATGGTACCCTGGTAGGTATATTAGGCCGGAGCTAATCTCCCCCAGCCCTCAAGGCGTTGGGAGGAGGACGTACAGACATAATACCTGCACTACTGTACTGCCCTATTTTCCGAAGAAGCGAAGAGAAGCTGGGCACTCCATACTGTTAGTGTTACCGTATTGTGAGGTACATATAAGCCATCCAGATATGGCGGAATTCCTAGATTAGTTAGTAAGATCTCTAATTAACCCTCTGTTGCCGCAGAACTACACAAGTAAACTCCACTGTGCCGGCGGCCTGGCCGAGTCAGGATAAGCTTCTATGCCTTCCTGATAGGCCAGTTTACTGCACATCTACACTAACCAGTAGTATTATGTTAGTACCGAGTCCACGTTCCATATCATGGTTACAGGTTAGAGCTTCCTGCAAGTGCAGCAAAAACGTGTGCATCCCTGACCGACACTCACGACAGGCAACAGGTGCAGAGCTTTGCACTGACTTGACCAACCTAAGGTTAGTGTAGATTCAGAGTGTCCGTATAAAGGGGGAGTGGGGTTGTAACAAGGATATAACAAGGATAAGGTGTGGCGGATCTGACATGCATGTACGGTCATATATCGGCAGCGCATTAAGACAGGTAATGAAACCATCATTACCTATCAAGGTTGCAGTGTAGTGTCGATAGTTTTTATGCTTACTTTCTGATGCGTACTAAGAACCTCACAATGTTGCGGTTGGAGTACTAATTGAGCGCAAGATCGGGATGTGATGTGTCTCGGTACGTGCCGTGGATGGTCGTCGGACTGAAAGCCCTGACGTTGCCTATACTACCTTGTAGTGAAATGGATTACTGGACGAGAATGTCGAAAGCCGGTCATGGTCAAGCTCTTTTTTCCGAGAAAGCGAGATGAAGGATTCCTCTTAGATAGCTTGGCTCTCTTAAGCGAAATCCGGGGATACCGTTAACCGTTGAATCCTACACATGTCTACCGTAGTCGGCAACACATAGCCTATTACGGCTGGCTGTGCGTGTCTATATCTGATCTCTCATCTAATCTACCTATTGTACACGATAGTTCGGCAAAGGTGGTGAGAGCGATTGTCTCAAATGAAAATGGGGGTGATGCTCTATGCCCTAAGTAGGTAGTCAGGTACCTGGTTTATAGTGGGCTGTCGAAAACGCGACCTAGCCAAGTTTGTTAATTACAAGTCACAGTTCGTCTCGGCACTTGACACCACCAGTACCATCTGTTAGTACTACGGATCCGTAACTGTACATAAAATAGTAGTAAGTACAAACAATACTTGAACTTGGTAGCCCAAAAGTGTGGCTATCTTCATATAGAATATGAATTGTCGACCACGTGGATGACTATGTAGGGGTATGTGTTGGAACAGTATTATATCATACTCAATAGTAAGTAATATAACTAACAAGACCTTATCTTACGAACTCGACAGTCGCGGGCATGAACCAGAACAGCTCGTGACCCGTCCCATCCCTCCTCCACCAATTATCTATGGCTTCGACATCCCCGAGACAGGGGGGTAGCCACAATGCCCCTTGACTGCATACCCACCTTTTAACCTTAAATATTATGGACCGGAACTTGGCGCCAGTAGTGAAGCGCTCTAGGTCCTCCGCCAGCGAAGAGAAGGATCAGGATAACCTAACTTCCGGCTCGGCTCCTCCCCCACTGTGGCAGCTTCAAGCCACGAGAATCCTAAGCCAAGTGCCGAGCCGCTAAGCGGGCTTTAGCGCAGCCTTAAGGACTTTTTGGTGCCCTACTTTGTAGTTTCTGCTCTGGTCTGTCCGTACCCTGATTATTTTTAGGATCGCGCCCACATTAGACATCTCCGAGGCACCCTCGACCGGCCGAAGCAACCTGCAAATTTCGCACGAGTGAATTAGTAGGCGGCGTCGTTGTAGTGCTGCATCATACTGGTAATTGTTTATCCAAACCTAACTACCAGATAGATACTTGGGTAGATGTTGCTCTCGACTCCGAGGAGCCCAGCTCTTCGACACTTGGATAAATATTCTCATAATGGAGGGAGTGCCGTCGTTCGTAGCAACCCTATGACGGCAACACGGAGTCTGGTTAGATGCTTACTATTCTAGAATCTTTCTTTTTCCCTTACTGTTCGTACTGTACCCTCTTGACGCAAGATGTGGCCGGGGGAGACTGACGTCCCGGTGCCACCGATCTTGAAAGATTTCTCAGTAAGAGTCATGAACCGTGACGTCTTACTTAAACCCTTGATCAAGGATTGACCTGTCATCCCGTCAGTCATGATGTAGTACCAAGAGAATCTACCTACGTTCGCCAAGGGATATAAGACACCCCCGTAAACAGAGAGGATCGTGTCTTTTCGCCAACCTTGGTTAAAACTCGGTTGCCATACACCAAGACAACGGAAGCAACACGGAGCCACTCGTCCACGTTCATGCCAATAGCGATGTGGTCCATACCTACGAACGACAGATATCTGGACGTGGTGCTCAGTTCGGTCGCCCAAGCGCCCAATATTACTGCGCTCAGCGCTGAACCTTCACCTTTGAACCTTCACCTTCACCTCGACGCGTCTAATCCCTCTCTTTGCTTACTAGTAGTCGGTGCCCTACGTAGTGCCAAGCAATAGAGTTTTGATCGGTAGGCACCTCCAACTCCACCCTCCAACTCCACCATGACCACCTACAGTATATGTTCAACCTGGCACGAGGCTCGGAATAGGCAACGATACGCTCTATACTGCTGTTCACACAGTTTCTTATTTCCCTATAAGCCAGGGGACTCTAGTCTTCGGGCTAGAGGGTGTAGTATATACAACTACCATCGTTTATTCGTCTTCAATAAGCTATCACTACACATCCCGGCAATCTTCATTGCGGCCGACTCCCCTGAGAGATATACGCCAGCCGTCGTTCTACAATCTTCCAAAGGAGTAGCGTACTTGCCGCAGAACTATAACCGTCTCCCTGGGCAACTCTATCGAAGGACAAGAACATCTTTGTCGGCATCCTCGATCTCAACTTAGAACTTGCAGTAGCTCCCATTCCCGCATAGGTCATTTCTAAACTACTCGGTAGCAAACATCGCCTTTGGCTAGCAAGCCGCAGTAGCCTGGGAGCCGGGAGTGATAAGGAAAAAGAAACGCTTGGAAGAACCCATACTTCTATTTCGGCTTGCTATATATTCAGCACACGATGCATCTTGTGGCCAACCACCGTGAAGGAGAACAAAAGAGTAGGATGTTTATTACGTACCACAAGGGATACCAGATTCCAGACCTACGGCTATCTATTAGGGTTCGTCTCCTCGGCATATAGCGGTGTAATCTAGCTGGTATAAATAGGAAACGTTGCTACGTCCGCTAGCCAAAAATGTTGAAGGGAGGGTGATGAAAACTGTTTCTAGTAGGGTCCGCTTCGGGCTGTTGGTTATGCATTGTTGGTTGTAAAGATGACTGGAAACAGTCGGGATATTTTCTGCACCCAACCCGGCGGTATTGTCCCAGTAACTTCGTCAGACTAATATGTACTTCCTCGTCACTAACCAGCTCTACCTTACAGTTTCAGCCGTGAGCGTGCAAGGAACAGCAGGTGGCAAGGCACGTACATCATAACGTTCTACTTTTCGTAGTGCCGTAGCATAGTGCCGCAGTTCTATTCCGTCACACTTCTGCTTCGTGAGTATTCATTCGGGAGTTTGCATGGAGATAACTAGGTATGGTGTAAGGGTCTCTGCTAGCTCTTTTGAAGGTTTCGTGATCTCATCCAGAATAGCCAGTTAGTTAGACTTAGGAAATATCTCCCCGAGATAGATTAGCGGGTAGCTAACCACCAATTTTCCAGGTGCGGTTACTTACCTTCCCCGCAATATTCTCCCGTCCAGGCAAATATTGGGCTCGGGTTCCAAACAGGCTTGCTCACACAGGCACCCCGCATCTTGCCATCTACATGATAACTTCTTCTTCAAGTTGTCCAGCGCATCTTGTCCTACTCGCGTCCTCGTGAAGTCGTACCAAAACTCGTCACTCGAAACGATTTGCCCACGATCCCACTCGTTCGCGGCTGCAATAATCTCGAAGGCTTGGCTGATAATGGTCTGGAGCAGACAAGACAGTCTGTCTGCCTGCTCATCTAGCAACAGCAAACCTACGGAATCATATATAGGCTGCCTCCCATTCTAGTGGTGTCCAGGATTACTGGCTTGCAGTGCTAGTTTCCAAGTCGGGTGGAATCCAACGCCATCCCAGATGCGGATTTAATGTAGCCACTATATATACACTATAGCTAGTGGCATGATATCGATACTGATCGACTCGACGTACAAGTCGATCGTGTAACCCAACCCGCTGGACCAGTGTATTTATACTATGTATGCTATCAGAGGCTTATTCTATTGAAGTGACTCATATTTTGTCCCCGCGACATATTCTATCACCTGTCCGGTCTCCATCTTCAAGGATTACGATATTGACCTCATGCGATAAGAGGATGTTAGCATACTAAAGACCAGAGACACCGGCCTTAATAACACTGGTGGGTAAGTTCTTCTTAGCTGGACCAGGATTCATTATCATCTCAGTATTACATGCTCTGGTGCTCGCAATTTCTTTTCGAGTAGCAATGAAATTATCGGTGTCCGTTTGGCTCTTCTGAGGTGTAAATGCCGGGGGCTCATGGATAGGTGTACTGTATGTAAAACGCAGTTTCGGGATACCAAACTTTAGATCGAGCAAGTAGGAAAGCAGGACTCTGAGACAAAATTCCGTCTAGCGAAATTAAAACTTGGAGAAATATCTAAAATAGAGGCTGTTTGCTCAAGGTGAGCGCCCCTAGTGCAAGGCATGGCATAGGAACATTTACTGTACGATCAGTGTAAATAAGAGACTATCTGCGAACCAGGGCCCCTTGAAAAGAGACGATGAAGAATTAGGCTCCTTTGACGCTGTGCGATCTTCCCTGTGATTGCAGCTGAAAGCACATGCTACCCGTCGGCTGCCGTGCACTGCATATGCACATGGGTACTCAAGATATATGAGGCGCGACATTGCAGTAGGTGGTAATATTAATACATGCAAGATTTAGGGGTTGTTATGCAGCCCGCTGATGGTTCGGGCAAACTCCCTCAAAGCACTTATACCATTTTGAGGCTCTACTTTCGTGCAGTAGAACCAGATACCTCATCTCTTTGCCATAAAGATATTGGTCGTTCAGCTATCCGCTACAGTGAACAATGAATAAAAATCCTCTACAAGCTTGAAAACAGCATAAATACATGATCTATGATTCTAGAATGCAACCGTGAATCCCTCACAATACTTATGCTAGCTTCATGTTGCCCAACCGCCCACGTAGCTATTAAACCAGAAAGGATAATTGAATACATATGAAGGGTATCTTAAATATCTAACTAAATTATCTAATAATTACGTATAGTATGCTTTTCCACGCCATGAAACTGTGTGCGGGCGATTAACGCACCGCCCTTTCTCATATACTCTAGGATCGGAGCAATGCTCTTAATCGATGCAATTAGACACGCAGACGCGTGCCCGCCAACAGGCCACCAAACGCAATTATACGATAGATGGTCCCAATGAGGAGTAATATCAACAAATTTGTCCAGAGCTTTTCGAGATGGAATCCTGCAATTCTCGAGGCAAGATCCACATTGTATAGGTACCTGAACGGCTCAATCATCTGACCAAAGTAGACCTCAGCAAGCCAGGTACCTGGGGATAGTCGCCAAAGCCATTCTAAATGCCACTCCTTAACTTTAGAAAGGGGTGGCGCAGCCCCCGAGAGGATACCGACGACCAAACTGATCATAGTTGCAAAGAGCGGTGCATCCTCCCTCCTCACGATCACTGTGATAGCCGAAGTTAGCATCTTCCTATTTAATAGGGTTGTTAGCCTCGATTACGAGTAGTGGACTTACTTGACATGACGCTTGCGAGTCCGTATATACAATAGAAGTATATGAGATTCGTTGCAAATGCGATACCCCAGGGAATGATGGGTGTGGAGAGCACGAGGATCAGCGTGCTAAAGTGAAGGCATGCAAGGAGCATGCGAGGGAGGACAGACAAGTTTTTAGCGAGAAAGTAAGCAATCCGGGAGTGGCCTGCCTCAGCCTCTCGACGATACAGTAACATCTCTTCCGAGAAGACCTTAACCCCAGGAGCGCCCGATATTAGCCCGATAGCAATAACCGTTAGTAATGCCAGCTCCGGGACGGACGCGATATCCGTGGCAACAGAAAGGATTTCAAACGGTGCATTATAGATGCCTTTAAAAAGGACTCCCTCCTTGCTTTTCTCTGCGAGGCCGAGTAATAGCCCAGACAAGGACGCCAGGCCCATCTCAAACCAAAACGATGACTTAGTGCGCCATTGCTGAAGTACGGCACGTCTCAAGCATAACCAGCACTGCTTCCATCGCGGAGCACCCCGCTGTTTGAGCAATCCTCGATGTATTGCCGTCGTCTTTAATATGGAAGCGCGGTCTGGCTGGTTAGAATCATGCCGGCTCCTGATATCGGCGTTTTGGCGAGAGTTGGCCCAGTGGGCTATTAATGCCTCTTTGGAGATGTCTCCCGACGTTTTGTAGATTCTTCCGTTGCCGGTAATAATGTCTGTTATGACATCTCCAGTATTGGCATGCGGGGGGAACCGGAAACCAACGTTCTCAAAAAATCTCTGGACTCCGGTGTTGCTGCCCTCGTATATGATCTGGCCGTTGCCTAGGAGAATCAATTCGTCAAGCATCTCAAAAATCTCCATCCTAGGCTGATGAACTGCGGTATTTGGGTTAGCGTCCTCCATCCAGAAGTCCTAATCCTAGTCCCTCGACATTTGATACTTACTAATTACAATCACAGAAATTCCTAGTCGAGCGATGGCCTTCAGCGTCCGCATAATCGACGATGCCGACGTAGCGTCGAGTCCGCTCGTTGGCTCATCGAGGAATATGGCCATTGGTGCGGCGGCCAATTCCATACCGATGCTCACTCGCTTCCTCTGCCCTCCACTTATAACGGGTTTCCCGACACTTCCGACTAACGAATCGCGGACGTGAGACAGTTCTAGACACGCGATTACTGAGTCGACATGGGCCTTGATGTCGACACTAGCCCACGTTCGCGACAAGCGAATTCTCGCAGAATGTAGGATGTTTTCGTAGACAGTGAGTTCGGGGAGGACAATATCGTCTTGCGGCACGTACCCAATGAGCTTCTTATATCTTTTTATCTTGCCCGGAATGTTATTCACCGTCACCGACCCCCCAGTGTTGGCAGTTTTTCCCATTAATACGTTGACAAAAGTCGATTTACCGGCTCCAGAACCACCCATGACGGCCGTAAGGGAGCCTCGCTCTATTGATCCGGTAACGTTCTGAAGAATAGGCCTGGCCGCACCCTTAGGTTGGAAGCTGAGGTTGTCATAAGTGAAGGAGAGGCCGAATTGCGAGGCATCTGTTGCCTTGCGCATTGAATCAACGAATGCTCGAAGCTCGGGTGTAAGGCCCTGGTCGTATTCTTCCATGTCTGAAATTACAGGTATTGGAATATCGAGCGCAGCTTGAAATCCGGCCCAGGCATCCGCCCTCCGCGGCATATAAGTTGCATCCATCGGTAGTAACTCGTGATCTGCGTCATCAGGAAGTTCTTTATACCCTGTGATGCTTGCTGAGAAGGCACCGAACCCCCTCGACTTGGCCAGCCCATGATGTGCTTCTCTGGTGTTCCGGAACTTCTTGTTTATCGCATACCAGATAAGGGCCACAGTGAGGATCACATCTACGGCCAGGAGAAGAATAAGAGGTATTACAAAGACCTGGTATGTAGATCGTTCCGGGCAATAACTTCCAACCGCACAAGGAGTAGGGGTTGGAGCTCCTGGCTGACAATATGTCCCGGCGGGACAAGGTACTGTTTTGCGACCGCCAAATTCAGGAGGGCAGTAGTACCCTTCCTGGCAGATGACGGGTTCAAAGGGGCCCATACCAATGTTCCTCCCACTGAGCTGACAAGGAACGCCTGACAGCCTTGACGTCTGGCACTGAGTAATCGGTGGACAGTACTGTGGGAGCGAGTTTACTGTATTGTTTGCGCCTATGCACTATTAGCATTGGGAACTTGAATGAACTCCGGGGCAGGCGAACATAGAAAACCTGACGGGCAACCGGTAGAATTCCATGAAGTCGCATCCTGGATTTCAACAGGAACTCCACCAGGGCGCCAGCAAGGAGCTGCAGAAACGAGCGTATCGCCAGCCTCCTTCTCTGCGAGTGCTCTATAGAACGCCGTGGAGAATGTTGTTTGGTTGACGCCAGTACAAGCCCTATCATACAGTGTGAGCTTTTCCAGATCAGCATCTACAAACGCGTCTTTGCTGGGATCCCATATTAAGGCCTTGCTCGTATCAGGGCCGTTCGATGCGTCGTAAATTGGGAGGCTAACTTTGCGACCACCGTGCAGGCTTTCGAACCATTTGCCTGTAGTCACATGGTAGACTCCCTGCGTCTGGTTCCCAATGCATTGCCAAGATGCATCGATGTTTCTTGTCCCCTTATCGCCGTCATCGCTGTCGTCGTCGCTGTCTTGCTTGACTTGTTGTAGTGCGCAAAGGCATGCAGAACTGTCGAGAAAACTCGGTCCGTAACTCGGCTCTCTTGGTAGAAAAGGATCTTGCGGCGCGTCCTTCACAACCGCAGTGTACGACGTAAGATCGCCATCCATCACTTCACTACACCGAGTTGTAGGTCTCACGTGTAGAGAATTCTGAAAAGAGGCGCGACACGTATTTGTTAGGTAAGCACTACGCCAATGGCAATTCCCTTTGCCGGTTCCAGAGCCGTCCCCTCAACTTCTTATAAAGCAATCCAACAGCTATAGAGTTCGATACGCCGTAAACGGCGCGGCGTGGGCCGGCCATTGCGGCATGTGGCAGGGCTGCTTGTTGTTAGTCCTAGGCCCATATACAGTATACGGATTAATTGCCAGCGGAGGATTTGACGAACCAAGGCGGAGTAGATGTCGTCAAGTCCCACAAGTAAGCTGAGCCCTAGGCTTTGTTGGTCAGCATGGGGAGATAAGCACAGGTGGTGCAATGGTCTAATAAACGAGCTAATGAGTAGTATAGAGTCGTCTCATGTTGTCTCATTCCTAGGATCTTCATGAGGTACGGGTGACGTTTTGGGTCTTGCTGGTGGAGTGCGACAAGATATAATTAACTTCTCCCCACCACTTCGCCATCCTCTCAGGGGCTATGCCGTAAACAGCTGCAATGGCGCGAGTTTCATGCAGCCCTACACATGTGCAAGGAATATTAAAATACCGACCAGCCGGGCTTGTCATTGTACAGGTGGTTTGAGACAATTCAACTACAGTAAACAAAAGCCTTACGGCGAAAACAAGTGCGGGCGAGGCGAAGCCGGCATAGTAGTTTCGAGCTAGAGAAACAGACTGTTCTCCAAGCGTGGACAAGTGTCCGAAAATGACCATCTCTTAGGATGCGGGCACCGAGAAAATATCACGTCGGCGCGAACATCCGTTCGAAATCGATGTGGATATACCAACATAGGGTGAAATCTAACCCAAGACAGTCAAAGCAACCAAGAGAGGAACCAATTGTCAACAGACTTCCATCCCGACCGCTTTTTGGTAGACCCATTTTATGAATAAAATTTCTGGTGCTGTATATATTAGCGTAGGACATTTTCTGGGTTCTCTACTATAACCTAGGCATTTCTGTTATGGCTGTGCTATGCATGCTGGTCTTCCGTATTCTAAAATTGGACCTCTAAATGACGATCGCCAGCTCGAAATCCGAAAATCCTTTCTATCGTGTCTCATATTATAGATACCACATATCTGCGCACCGCACTGGAAACTGTTGTTTCAGTCACCTTACTGCTTTGGCATCCTATTCTCACGCCCAACGATTCCTCCCTACGAACCTCGTCAAAGAGTATAACCAATTCTGAATACCTACGCGTAACTATTTAAGCTAAGATATCACGTTTGACATTGACAATCTCTGGGGTCTGCATCGTGTTCTAATGGGAGTCCGGTGATGACAAGATGTCTACTGTAAGCGCACATGCCAAGTGCCAACCACCCGAGTGCAGTGTATTATGGTGAAGTAAGAGGGAACAGGAAATAAAAGAAAAAGAAATTGGGACGAAATATCACCCAAGGAAACAAGGATAACAGTTTGCATACCTCCTATTACTCCGTTGCATTTATACTATACTCTCAACTAACTAATATGGCGACTTTCTTGATGTCGCTGTTGCCTGCGGCCCTAATGGACGCTGTGTTCCTCCCCGATAACTTTTTAATAAGCCGGGTCGGGTCTGCCAAGTTCTATGCCCTCTACCGTATGTGGTTTTAAGATGTCTGCAATTCGCATATTAGTCTGTTGCTTGCAGAACTCTACCTCAAACTCCTCGTTTGCGATGCCGAGCTCAACAGGCGGGAAGTCCCCGTACGCAGATTCAGCATACAATGGCTGATATGGTGATGGGCAACTTCTTCGTTTGGATCATTTTCGTCCATTAAACCTTGCTCCAAGGCCGCTTTTGATCCAATGGGCTAGTTATTCTAAGATAGCAGAGCTGATCTCAACATCTTCGAATTCCAGTTGCAGTTGTGCCCAGACGTTTGGTGATTCAATCGTTTCGGCTACTCCAGAGGTGGTCACCACTGAGTCTTCTCTGCGATAGACACGAATCTCGTAGTTAGACCTATTGAGCCGGTTCTTGATTCGAGTCACTGAGGAGTTTAGGCAATGAAAGTCAGCTTTATGCAAAGACTCTAAATGTTATAATCTATGGTCAACTAACTTGACGAGAGAAGTGTTGATTGTTGCAATCATCTCCCGCTGCGAGTCAGTGCCCAAGGTAGTTTGGCATTATGCAAAACCCCAAGGGTTAAGACCGAGTCAGGTTAGTAGATCTTCGTTTCCTCAGACAGCTAGAAAGGGACTTGAATGGCTCTGAGTAATTCTCACTGACGGAGTTAAGACCTTATATCTATCAGATCTTGGAATTATAAACAGAAACGATCTCAAGCCCTCTAGTTAAGCAGGTTAATGCTTATTGGCTATCCGCAATAAGAACCAGTTCAATGGGCGCTATTGACGAGAGGGTGACAATGACAAGTATTCGAGCGAACGCCATAGTCAATATATTCTCCAGAGAAATGGGATCTCGCAGGGGGTCGTCCACGAAACCAAGCTTGTGTACCGACTTTTACCATATAATCCAATCAGCTCTTCTAAGTCCCTAAGCGCGCCATGACAACCGTCCATAAAAATAATAGAGTCTATTCACGCAAGATATATCGAGACTGCCAACTTCATCGCCCAAGCAGCCGCCAACCCCTCAAAAAACAATGTGCAGAGACGCGACCTCACCAAAGAGCTACTAGAAGCTCTCACTAAAGTCCTTGCAGGTTTTTCACGCTCTCCAGGCAGGTGTAGACGCCGGACGAGATTCACAAAGCTCACGCCCAAACTCATATCGGGCTAATAACATTGGGTAAGCTTGCCACATTAATGGTAACTTAATCGAAATAACGCCAGGGTAAAGGTATTGGCTGCAAGGAGTGATGCGCTTTTCTCTGGTTATCCAGCCCTCTATAAGGGCCAGTGCGAAGCAGTTTGAAGTTCCTTTTGATAGAAAACGCGTATTATTCCACGAATCTATCTGTTTTTTGATGATCTCATGGAACCTGGTTGCAACATGGAGAGGAGATCGGATCTACCTCGTGGGCTCCACGCGATCTGTTTTGACTAATAGTACAAGGTTTGGTGGGTCTAACCTATGACGTCATAGGTCATAACACCCTCCCCATCCATTTCTGTGGTCCAGCTTTGAATCGGGTCAGATGCCGCCAATGGTTTGGGTGCTGGGGGATACTATTGTGACTTGATAGATGGTCAACCTGGAGCTGACTATTCCATAACCAGGGTCCTAGAAGCCTGCAAAAACTAGATAGGAGCATTGAGTAATATATTTTATTGCGACGCAAATTGCACCCTTCGCTGTGTTACCCCTATTAAGTGAGGATTGATCAACAACTTGCTAGCATGACGCATTAATTCGAAAGAAGGTTAGATTTTTCATTTTCAGAAGTGCGGTGCTCTTTTAACGAAGCTATGATAAGGGTTTCTTTCGGAGAAGGAAACTGCCGAAGCTGTCTATACCGATGACCTCCATAAGAGCCGTCTATAGAGAATGTCTATAAATAGAAGGCATCCCATGCGATTGATACTTTCTGAGATACCTAGGAAGCGTCGTAGAAAAGACATATGTAACAACTCTACTAGGTCCACTGACATAAAAAATAAGCAAGTATTGTTTCGCCGATATTACTATTGGCATTAATGATTGTAGCGTTGTATATGTTATTACAACTAACCACTGGACAAAGGGGTGCCCACAGCATCCCCCCTATTATATGTATATCTTTTTCACTCCTTTCACAAGGAGTTAGTTAAAAAAAATAAGAGTAAAGCCAAGGCCAAACTTGGCACCTAGATAAATAATTGTATATGCTTTGCGTATATCCTAGTTTGCGCCCCAAAGAATGCCCTGTCGTATGCGTATGCGCCTTCGTATGCTGTGCGTAATGTATCCAGTCCACCTCCCCCCAGAACTCCCCGCGTAATCATCAGGTATCCAGGAAATGCATGCACTTTTTAGTAAGGAAGACACCCCCTTTCTTTCCCCATTAACCCGGTTTTCTACCGCCTAGCACCACATGTATGCGCTATGCTGACAATCAAATATGTCTGCCCAAGACTTCGAATACCTCTTCTACTACGGCCCTGACATGCTGGTTGACCGACTCCGTTGACGTGATGCAGAGATCTACATCTCGTATCAAGAAGTCCCAACTCGAGCCTTAATCTGTGTTCCCAATATCGTTTAAAAAGCGTCAGAGGTTTGCAAAACGTATAGATTTCGCAGAGACGCATCTATGATGTAAGATTCATACTCCAAAACGAAGTGGAAGCATGATATTTTGCGCTTGCCTGCGACAATGCAAGAGATCGTGTAGGGTGCCTTGGGGAGGTGGACCAACGTCCTACCGTGTTTCAGAGCCCGTGGGCGGTTTATACGAAGCAGCCCGTCCAGATGATTCTTCATTCCCGCGCTTCTGTTCGGATGGCTGTAACGCTCGGCGGACGAACCAACCACCACGTTCCCACTCGCCGGGCTGGTAAAGACATTGCTCACGGACGTCATCGCTGGTAATGCCATCGAGAAGGACATGAAGACGCTTAAAATCGACGGGTTTAAGGATCCACCCGTCGAATCCGGCCTCGGTGTATATGGGCTTGTCCTTCTCAATGAGCGACGCTGACACGGCGATGATGGGAATGCGCCCGTGGGGGCGGGCCAACTCGGATAAACCAGGGTAGTCGTCCGATTTCTCGAATTCCCTGATCATCTTGGTGCTCGTCAGTCCATCAACGATGGGCATCTGAGGTGAAAAGTTAGTCCTTCCACCTTTGCTCTCTTCTCAAAGGTACCCTCTCGTCGGCGGGGCATAAGCAACTATTCTACGTACCTGCATGTCCATTAGGACGATGTCAAATTCGCCCGGTTTCTCTTTAAGAACTGTTGCGCAATCCTCACCGTTCACCGCGGGATAAACCTGATGTCCAGCCTTTTCTAGTCGCTTTGTGACGATCTTCATGTTTACAGGATCGTCTTCGGCCACCAACACTCGCAATTTGTCCCGCTTGGCATTTGAAGGTGCATTCGCCTTATCCTTGTTTTTCTCTGGGGCAGGGGTTTCGGGTATTTCAAACAAGATCCGTGAAGACTGGCCGGTCTGAGGCTCTGTGGGTAGAGCGAAATACTCGTCGGGCATCTTCACAGGCCTGATCGGAGTGATGCTGCCTTCGACAGGGTACACACCATGCAACTCTTGGGAAAACCTATCGACATCCGTATCTGATTGGGATAGAAGCGGGTGTATCGTACGAGCGCTTGCTTGGGGGACGGGTTGTTGCGAGCTGTCGAGGTCGGGAAGTGACGAAGCATTGAGACTGGAATAGTGTGGCCGCCGCCCTTTGGAGTTCACCCGCCGCATATGCGTCCCTTCGTCGGCGTCGCTAAGGCCCAGAGGGGTCTGGATGGCGTCGATCAAACGATCCGCATCGCTCCTTGCATCGCTCCTGTTACTGCGAGCGTCACCGCTCCCGCCACTCCCACCGCTCTTGCCGCTTCTGAGGCTACTGGCACTGTTCGTCTCGTCCAAGCTTCGGCGCGACTCGGGTATGGAGCGGTTAGACGGGTTGGCCCCATTCGCATTTCCCCGGTCGACAAGCAGAACCTCGCCTGCTTGTGTGGGCGGTAGAGCACTGGTTACGGAAGCCAAGGTCGCTGTGTCCGAGGGTGTGTTGGCCGTGGCATCACTCGCCCCGAGGTTCTCAAGCGAATCGTTGCTGGGCAGCTCAAACGGGACCTGGATGACGAACCTGGAACCTTTACCCTCTTCCGACTTCACCCGTAACTGGCCATCCATATTGCGTAGAATGCGGGCGACAACAGCCAGGCCGAGACCCAGCGTGCGATTTTCGCTGCCCTGTTCGAGAGGCGCGTCAAGCGCGTCAGACGCGCCCGAGTCAGCGCTGCTGACTTGCTCGAGATCTTGGAACAGGTTGTCGAGTTGCTCATTATTCATACCGCACCCGGTGTCATGTACGCTGATCTCGATCCGAACCCGGGACCCGACCACCTCGATGACGAAACATTCAACCTTGATGGACCCGGTAAGCGTGTTTTGCATGGCGTTAGCAGTCACGTTAGCTATAGCCTGTCGTACCCGACGGGAATCGCCGTGCACGTATTTGGGGAGCCCCGGGTGTTGGATGACTTCGTAGGATATGCCCTTCCGTTTGCCATCGACATGGAACGGTTCTGTGGCTTCTGAGATGCACGCAGGCAAGTCCATTATTTCGTCCTTCACCAACTCCCGACCCTCCTCTGTCTTGGTAAGGTCGAGAAGGTCATTTATCACATAAATTAGCGATTTTGAGGCAGAGTGGGATTTTGCTAGATTCTCGCGCGTATCATGATCTAGCGTCCCCTCTAGGGCAATTTCTAGGTAATTGATAATCGCATTGAGAGGGGTGCGTACTTCATGGGCGGAATTCGCTAGCAAGAGGCGTGTGAGCCGACTGCTTTGAAGAGCGGCTTCCTTCTGCCGCCAAACCTCGATGAATTTACCTATAGAGATACGTTAGTCATACACTATTCGCCACGCATACTGACTGTGCTTGAGATGTCGAAGGTGTGGTTGTTGTATGCTTACCATATACCAGGCAAAGGACAGCGGCGGTGTCGACCTGTTCCTCAGACCATTCCCTACATTTACCGACGACCATTTCGCGCCATGTTTTGAAGCTTGACCGCGGCTCTAGGAAACCGGCAGTGCCCTTCTTGATTGTTTTCTCGTATGGGTTGCCCGCCCATCTTACCTCTCTGACTTGACCCTTGCGGAAGAAGACGATGAAGTCGTGGCCGCCTACACTGAGTGGCACATACAGCAGTCCGGCGATGACGGTGAAACCCGGTGTGTACCGGAGGTCTGGAAAATCCTGGGCGACATCTTGCGTAGTGAGGACGGCAGTGAAATTCCGAAGACGAAGATATTCAAGTAGGGCTAATGCTTCCTGTGATTGGGCGATCTTACCGAGGACCTTGGTTTCATCGCCTATCGATAACATACCAAAATCGGCGTCGAACAGTTTCAGCAAATCATCGGATGAGGCAACAATATAACCAGAAGGGTTTTTGTCGGTTGGCATCGTGTTGATAAGTTTCCTAGCCTGAAGGCGAGAAGCATAGGAAAGCCGCTCGATGTTCCGTGATGCGGTGTCCCCCACCATGCGGCACATCTTACGGATGGGAAATGATACCCTCATTCCCTTGGGGCCGTAGCTATGACATGAAATGAGGCCCCACAATTCGCCGAAGGCGTTGATCGAGATGGACATGGATGACCGGACGGCCATGTTGGCGAGGTACTTCAAGTGAATAGGGGACATGGCTCGTAGATATGCGTGGCTCAGATCGAGAGGCCGTTCCAGGTCCTCCATGGTACGACAGACTAGCCTCGCCGAATCCAAGTCTCGATCGTAGAGCAACCTGACCTTGTTGAGCTTGTAGAGGTCACGGGCCTGCTTGGGAATATCCGATGCGGGGAAGTGCAAGCCATGATACAGATCACGCGTCTGGATCGGGTCGACTAGTTCGGTAACCACCTTACCGTTGAAGGCGGCGTCAAACTGGTAGACCATGACGCGGTGAAAGCCCGTTAGCTCTTTCACGATGCCAACGAGGATCTTTAAAAACCTCTCCAGGTTCGGGGCGGACGCGAACTGCTCCTGGACTTGCGACATGATGTCGAAGACCTGCATAGCACCGGCTTCGCCCCGTCTCTTGCGCGCGCTCCTCAGCACCCGAAGAGGCTTGCTACTCACCTCGGTGCTTTCATACAACTGCTCGGACGTCGGGCTCTGGTAGAGAGTGTCTTCAGGTACCTCGGGGACGATCTCGTCTGGCGGGCGAATGGGATATTGCTGATCATCCTCGGACTCGAATTCGCAGATGACGAGATCGGGGTGACTCCGGTTGACGTGCAGGGCACACCACAGCTTGACCGGATGCGACGCGGGCGGCCGGAAGGAAATGCTGAAGACGTCGGGGCCACTGATGGCGGGATCGGACTCCTCATCGCGGATGAAATCGATATGGTCGAGCAGGTTGTCGGTCTGTTCCTCGGACAGGATGTCGGTGAAGCTCGAGAGCGCGAAGAGTTCGGAGGGCGAGCAGCCGATGATCTGCTTCGAGTTCTCGCTCACTATGCGCACGGAGAAGCCGCCGTCGGCCTCCTCGCGCAGGGCCACAAGGAGGCCGAAGCGTTGCACAGCGCCGGGGGTGTGGATGGGCTCGTCTTCGCAATGCTGCAGAGTGCCGTCGCGGCCGGTGATGATGGCATGGCCGTCGTCGGTCATGGCGTGCCGGAAACGCGTGGTCATGAAGCCCTCGCCGTTCGGCTCAGCCGCCGTGGCGCTGGCCGCATCATCGGTCTGGCTGTCTGCGCAAGACGCAGCCTCGGCCTCGCCTGTCCCGCGCGGTCTGTCGTTGGAGGGGGCGGAGTCGAAGAGGGGTAGTGTACCGATGGCGGGGGACCACTGGTTGCTCGGCGGCGCACTGCTGACGGAGTCGGAGGGGGCGGGGTCGGCGATGGCGTCCTTGCGGGGTGGCCGAGAGCCCGAGGGAACCCTATCGGTCTTGTCATTTACAGGCGACGGAGGGGAGAAGGCGGACGAGGGCTGCGACGGCGCGCTCGAGACGGATACGTTGGTCATGACGTGGGGTATGCTCGGGCGACGGTGACCGTTCCACGTTGTGTCGGAGCGGGGGAAGTAGTCGATGTCAGTAGAATCACGCGAGAGCACCCACGGCGTCGGCTGGGACTGGTCGACGCTGATGACGGAGCGGATGGGGAAGACGCGGTCGGCGGGGTCGGCGTTGCTGCTGGTGCTGGTGCTGGCGCTGAAGCCCCGCTGGCGGTCGGCCGCGGTGATAGCCACCTCGACATTCTGCTGGTGCCGCTGTTGTCTTCCCTGCCCTTGAACGGGGGTGGTAGCGCTGGCATCGCCCCCGACAATGGTTGAGGCAGGACTCGGATGGTTAGGTGGCGGAAACGGGACGTCCACGGCGGGGGGGTCGTGCGGTCGGTGGTGGTGATCGTCTTCGATATGCGGGCGGGCGGGCTGTAGCGGCTGGTCCAATTCCAAGTGCAGCGGTGACTGCGACTGCGACTGCGACTGCGGTGGCGGCGTGCCTGCTAGGCTATGGCTAGATTCCATCACTCGAAGTGGCTTCTTGCACCAGCGTACAATTCCCAGGTCCCTCCGTCCCTCGTCCCGTGGGCGGTGGAAGCGTCGCCCGCAGCTGTCTTTGTTACACGGCAGTCTCGTCTATGCTTTACAAGGCAGGGACCTAAAAGTCGGGTGCCGGTTGTGCATGTACTCGCTGCGCGCGCACACAAATGAGCTCGCCCCAGTGCGTGTGTCGTTGCACTTTAGCCCGCCAAAAAAGGTGTCGTCTCTAAGCTCTCTCGACCAGCAACCCGTCGCATTCTCCACCGACTACGAGCCGACAGAAAGCGATAAAGCCGTCGACGGTGCTCCCTAGAAATCACCTAGACTCGGGTGGCAGCAGCTCAGCAGCGGCGTCGGGACCGGGCGCCGTATGTTGTATCGTGTGCTGTTATGTGCAGGTACAGGTGCAGGTGGGAGGTCTCGTATCGGTGGTGTAAGTGGAATGCGTAAGTGGCGGCGGCGATGCGCTGCGTAGGCCGTGCGCGGGAATGGGGATGACTGAATGAAGGAAGGGAATGTGTCCAGACAACAACATCGAATACTACTGTCGTTCCACGGCGCGCCAAATACCACGACCTGAGAAGCGGGAGAATGGAGAGCGGTGGTAGCGGACAATGGGCAACGAGCAACGAGCAATGGGTAATCGGCAATGGGCAATGGGCAATGGGAAATGGAAAATGGGATGTGCAGGTCCCGCCGCCGCGACTACGGCATGCTGTGCGTGGTGTTTGTTGCATACCTAGGTACATAACCTGCCACTAACCTTGCCTGCAGCTGTACTTAGCTGCAGACCTGTATGTATCGCCTAGTAGGTACCTAAGGTAGTCCCTGTATGTACATACAGTGCCTAACGGACTCGCCTCTCAAATGCCTACGGTACTGCTAGCTGCCACTAAAACCAAGTTCCCGATCTATACTACTTTTTGTACGACGATCATATCCTGAAGCGTCTGCCGGTGGAGAATCGTACAATGCCTTGTCTCTAGCTCCACATCCTTTCTCGAGAATGGCCATAACTCACCCAAGTGCCGGAGCTATCGTCCGCAACATCGGGATCGGTAGGGCTGGTTCAACGTCGGGGCAGGGCCGTTTCTGACTCGTCGCTATTTCGTTAGAATGACCCGTCGGACACGGCATGATCGAGTCAGAATCAGCCTCTTGTACCTCCCTTAAAACCGCCATCTTGGCCCCGACCCCGCCCATCTCTTACACCATCCCATCCTCTATCGATTCCTAGAGCCACACAACGATGGGTATTTATGGGATGGCATCATTTTGTGACTCTCACAAAACATTCCGGAATCCATAACCCTCGTTTTCAAATTCGGTCGAGTCAGGCTTGCTTATATTTCCATTCTGTCTGCTCTCCGCATCCTTCCTCTCAAACATCCTGTTCTCCCATGCGAGATAAAACCGAAGTGTGAGGGCAAGCAACGCATTGAAAACCATGAAGGCCGCACATATCCACTGCAACGCTCGGAGTCAGTGATCGCCATTTTGAGCCTGACTTGTGAAGGTTTCAGAACCTCCTAGACGCTGTCTTGGCCAAATCGAAATTTTGTCTTCTCTAAGTTGCCAAAATAAGAGGGAAATAGTTCGGAATATTACCCACCATGCCCTTGACAAAGTACGGCTTCTCTCTTTCGGGGAAGACTACAACGTCCGCAGTCAGCCATCACCATCTCGAGCGTGATCCATCCATGTTTTGCCGCGGATCGAGACAGATAGAACAACTAAAACTGCTTACTTCGTGTGCCTAACAGCGGCCCGGCTTGACCAACAATATTCAGCAATGCAATGCCGGCGCCTCTCTTTGAATCGCTGCCCTGGTCTGTAAAAATCCTCGAGTTAGATATCACCTCTTTTTAGATTGAGTCGTTAGAGCGAAGAGAAGTGTGAGCGTAACCGAAACGGTGATTAAACGTCTCGGGGACGCTTACTGTTAATTGTCCACGGGAGGATGTTCGCAATGCACGAGAATACGCCTGCGGCCGCCAAGAACACTGCGAAGTATCTCACCCCAACGCTCTTAGACGTGGCGAGGAGAATATACCCAACGCCTCCAACCAACGAAAGCCCGACAATCATGGCCCCGCGCTGTTGGGTCCTGTCTGCAACCCAAGTAGTCGTGACGCAGACGATGAAGGCGAGGAAGTAGGGCGGTGCACTAAGTCCCTGGGCGTTGACGGCCGTGAAGCCTATGTTCTGGAGGATAACCGGAAGAAAAACTGGTAAACTACTATACGAAACTAGCGACGGACTAGAGTAAGCTTCTTGATCTACTCTTGTATGGGTCCGACGCACCATTACAGCTGAAGTACATCAGCGGTGGGATCCACGTCTTGATGTCCTTGAGAGCGAGGAAGGCCTCTTTCAGATCGACGTGCCCGATACGTGCGGTCCCCTCGCTACCTGTCTGTTGTAGTGCCCGTGTCTTAGCGACTTGCTTCTCTTCCTCATTTAAGAAGTGAGCGGTATCTGCTGAATCAGGCATATACTTGAATGCGACGAACGCAAGCAGGACCGAAGGGATCCCTTCCACGATGAATAGGAGTCTCCAATTGGCAATGGCAGGGTGACCTGACGTGATGCCGTACGCCAGAGCCCCAGCGAAGGTAGTGGCGAGTGGTGCGGCAGAGACGTAGAAACCACATCGAATCCCCAGCTCATTCCTCTTGTAGAAAAATGACAGCAGATACGGAATGCCAGGTGCGAAGGAGGCTTCGGCCGTCGCCAGGAAGAAGCGGCTTGCTAATAACCCAGACCAATTGTATGCAGCAGCCTGCAGAATTGACGCCGTACCCCTAGGGCACGAATAAGTCTAGTGCTTTGTTTGTACGAGAGCAAAAGATGAGGGGTAGTGTGACAAGGTCTCACCAGACGAAGACACAGCTGAACGCCCAAATATGTCTTCACAATATAGTCAGCGTTGGGTGAAAGTTCATCGACGTATATAGGATTGAACGAACGGCGGCACGACTTTCCACATCAACGCAGTCCACTCGAAAACGACTGCGGTGGAAGAAGTCAGGATATATATTGATTAATTCGATGAGGAAAAAAGGACACATGTGCACTGACTATAGGGGATATAAAATATCGTCAAAAGCCACTGCATCTGTGTTAGCATCCCATTTCAGATTGCTAGTGCTGTTAAGTGTTTCACTTACTTGGTACTGATCGTCGCTAAGGCCCAGATCTTTGCCCTAGTGTTGACGTGAACGTTGGTACGGCTCGTGAAGTTACCGTACATTGGAGCAAGAGCGGGATAGTTACCATTCCAGCGACTTGAGCATTTCCAATGTTGGATCTATCTAAGAACGCTACCAGGTCTAACCACTGTCAGCCACCCTATCCGTATTGTCGCCTAACGTATACATACAGAGACTCATTACTAGGGGAATTAAGTGAAGATCGATTTTCCTCTGCCGCATTTTAGAAGTCAGTGATTGATGGATATATAAAAGTATCTACGGATTTTGAGAGTATAGAGGAGCTTACGAGAGCCCCGAAACTACCAGAATGAGAGGGAGATGACTGAGGAGGCTGTAAGAATCATACCACAACACTTTTTTCGAGAGCAGGATCGATTTGAAGTTCAGGCGAAGCAGGTCGAAGGTTATCCACGGAGGTTTCGAGTCCCGAACTTACTGCGATTTCGGGCTCCGCAGACGTGGTCTTGTGAACAACGTCCATTGTATATTGTATATCAAGGACAACACTCAATAGGGAGTTGGCAATTCGGGGTGAGCTGCTCTCTTCAAATCGACAATCGCAATAATGGCCCCGAGATGGAGAAAATTTAGGAAATGAGGAAGTGACGTTTCGCGGATTTGGTAAGACATGCACCTCGACCGTCGTATCCCACCGAGCTACCCGTGTGTAATAGTCATGTACAGCCAAGCATACATCAAAAGCAACCGAAGACCGGGGAGCACTAGATGATGCGCCACCTTACCTCACTGGGCAATGATCGGTGCAGGGCGGGGTGCGCATCTACCGATAGGAAATGCCTACTATTTATCTTGAATCAGCCACAGTACCTGTAAAGAGGAGGAGAACTCCTAAATTAAGAGTACCTATTCTTGGGTTAACAAGTGATTGTATCTGGTCCGCTGTTAATATTTCTTTCTGTTACTGTAATTGTTTAAAGTAGATGACTGGTTGTTTCTTACTGATTAGACCCGAAGGTAAAATAATGAGATTCAAGATAATTTTGGGCTTTCATCTTCGAGGTACATTTGCTTTAAGAAGGGATACGTGATGCACGCTGTACTGTAGGTAGCTAAGCAGGGACCCTAAGTTGTGACTTTCTCCATGGTTTGTGCATCGCGCCAAGGAAACCTCCTCACTCCTCAAAACTCAGTATAGTTATGCACATCAAAAATCATATTCGATATATCAATTTGAACTTGTCTCCACGGTTCACGTTACCTTCTTCAATGAAACGAGACTATTACGCCGGGGTTATTAAGACACCGAATATACCATAAAACCCCGGGCTCTAGAGGCGCCGTAAGGTTAGAATGGGCAAAGACGCGAGCCCCAAAGGTTGGCCATCATCAATCCCGTACCTATCACAGCCGTCATTCGCACCCCATCTCACCAAGGCACAGAAGGAGTGCCTGCGAATCCGGTCGCCAGACCTTACCGCAACGATACCATCGAATTTCCCGCGGGGACCTTGTTCACTCGTGAGGATAGTCCCCATCAAGGAGCTCTCGCATCCTGCGAACGGCCAGGCGGGGCTCTTTGCAGCCAGACAACTCGAACCGGGCACGTTAATTCTACCTTACTACGGCCTCGTTCACTCATCGCTCCCGCCTCATTGCATCACGTACGATAAGTCGGATTATGACCTTTGGTTGAACAGAGAGGCGGGTGTTGCTGTCGATGCTGAGAAGGCCGGGAACGAGGCACGGTTTGTGAATGATTACCGTGGCGTCCGCGATCGGCCTAACGCCGAGTTCCGGCAGTGCTGGGATGTGCGAAGCGGCCAACAGTGCAGTAGGTGCCAGAAGACCCTTATCGTATCATTGTGCGGGACGCTTCACTGATGCTAGAGGTGGCAGTGGCTGTATTCGTCCTGCCTGCGGGGAAGAACACGCCGGCGAAGACTGGTGCCGGTGGCATCGCCAAAGGAACCGAGATACTTGTTAGCTATGGCAAGGGGTTCTGGTCAAAGAGAAAAGAGGAGCAGGAGGCCACCGAGGGGGGTATGCATGAGCCGACGAGGGGTTGAGCATGCGAGCTCTGGCTTCGGACATGATGTTTCGTACTGTATGGTTCACGATGGTTTTACAGCGCCCGGGCATTAATCAGCAGCAGGAGATATTTTGCTTCGGCTAGACAACGACCGAGAAACAAGCTGGTATGGACAACCGGCTGGCTGGAAGGATGAGGGGAAACAGCAATTCATGAGGAGAGTGACGTTTCGAGGGTTGCATCCGGGCGTTCAAGAATGGCCGTGGACACGGCTCGGTAGGAGGTTAATATAAATGCCATGTGCCAATGCAGCACGGGGAAAGACGAGAATATAGCAGGTTGGAGCTGTAATAGGGCCATGGACAGCCGTTCGGAGATAATTACTGTATCTATCGCGTGCACACAGCGAAAGCTGGGAATAAGGCTGCTTTTGCCAACTCGGCCGACGGAGTATGTACAGTGTTGTAAAGGGTGAATGAATGGATTTGTCTAAGTAGTGGTGCAGGGTGTTGTAAAGGGTGGGCGGGTTCTCGATCAGCACTCAGAATTCGACTGTTTGTTCAAGCAACCCGACCTTGAAGCTAAGTCCGCCTGCATGGAAGTACTGGCCTATACTGTAGAGGTGCGTGCTCCTAAGGTGGACCCGACCAGACCAGCAGGCACTATGCCCTCGGTATTAAGGTTCCTTGATCACTGACGTAGTGCAGATACCCTGGCGCCCTGATTACTAAGGGTGCACACACCCACCAACGAGGGAGCTGAACCACCTAAGCATGTGCGCTATCGACAACCTTATACAGCAGCTGCGCACTGCAGTCGCCTGAACTCAGCGGAAGCTACTTTGGTAAGTAGCTACCTACATGTAGCTAGCTACTAGCTGCCTTTGCGCCTCCCACCACCAACGCCAACGCCAACGCCAACGCCTGGTATTCCACAACGCAAAATTCTTTTTCCTCTCCCTCCCATCTGCACCCGACCTGTCTAGAGCTCTGTCGCCACGGGCTTTCCCAATTGCTATCTCACAGGGAAAAAGTAATTCGCCGGCTCCCAAAACCACGGCTTCGGCTGTTCGAGTTCTTCCTCTTCCGTCGGCGCCGCCCCCCCGGAGTCCCAGGCCTAGACCCAGGCTCATTCCCGGTCCAAGACCAAGCGTCCCATTTCCGGCCAACGAATAATTCACTGGCGCCTTTTTTCGCGTGACTTGGGCCATCGTCAAGAGGTTCGTCGCGCTCTGTCGCACTGCCCTCCCCTCTGCCCCCCGTCCTCCAACCACGCAGGTATGATTTTGCAGCTGTAGTTATGTAGCCATGATGTCGGCTTGTCATGCCTTGTGGCATTGTACACCTGCGTTGTGCCCTGCCTCTGCTCCTGCCTCTACCTCTACCTCTGCCTCTGCCTCTGCCTCTGCCTCACGCGTCGCAGATGACCATGTTTGCGGACCGGGCCCTTATCTACTGCATGTTCCGCATCCCGTGTATTCTTTAGCCCTCTAATGCGTGTCCGAGTAGGAAGTGTATCTGATCGCCTCGCTCGCTTGCTGAGCCCTTTCGCCGCTTCCATTGTGATTGAGCCCCCGTGAAATCGTTCCACCTTGTCGTCCCTCCATCACGGCTTGGCCGACCCGCCGACATTGCGAGGCTTGCCTGTATACTTATCTATATATACCTCCCTGCTTCCTTGGCTGCCCACTCTAGTTGTAGTGTCGTGTTCTGATTGTCGCTTGCATCGCTTGACGCGTGTCTGGCCCAGTCAGCCAGGCATCGAGCCCGCCGTCATGCCCGGCATCGACTCTATAGAACATGACATCAAGCCAGATATCCAAGATGATAGTGCACTACAACAGTATCCTTCGCCCTTAGCTGAGGCTCAGGATAGCGCCGAGTTCTATACTGTCGGCCCCGCACAACAGCAACACACCGAGCAGCCAGCCCAACCGCACGAACAACAAAGCGAAGATCAGCACGTTCAGCAGCACGGACAGCAGCATCGACAGCAACACGAAGACCGGCACGAGCACAAACAAGATCCCAAACAAGCACAAGAACAAGAACAAGACCACACATCGCCGCAGTCGGAGACCGAGAGTCCCGCCATTACTAGCGCCGAGGAGCTACGGATAGCTGCGCAACTAACTCAAGACCTGAGCCAGGACCTTGGCCACGGTATTACGTCTATCCTCAGCGAGCCCGACCATCACCCACACCCAAACGATGATGCTGGCTTGCACAGCGGCATTGCGCAACACGAGTCCCACGAGTCGCATGAGTTGCATGAGTCTCACGAATCCCACGAATCCCGCCTTCAACCAGAGCAGCAGGAGCAGCAGGAAGAGCAGCAGCAACATCCTCCTCCTCCCCTCCTCCCTCCCCCTCAGCACGAGCATCAGCAAAACCAATCTCGAAACGAGCAGCCGGCACATGACCTCAACAATCATGACGAGCAACCCATACCGCATGTTGAACAGCCGGTACTGACGAACGAGCCCCCTGTTGATCACGCCGAGGAGCCATTACAGCAGCCTCACGAACAATCCTCCCAGTCCCCATTCTTATCCAACGAGCAGCCACCGCAGCCACCACTCGAACAACAACAGCCGCAATATCTCCCCAACCAGTCACAACACCACGACCAACAAATACACCAGCAGTTCATTACTAGTCACCAATCACCCCCGTCCGTTTCCTCACAGCGCCCACAGCCCTTGCAGCAACAGCAACAGCAACAACAACAACAGCGCCCTCTGCTTCAACCCCATGGAGCTCTGGACCAGCTGGCCCAGCAGTATACCTCACACGCTCATCACAACGTCCAAGACAACATCCCACCCAGGAAACGATCCAAGGTGTCTCGCGCCTGTGATGAATGCCGCCGCAAGAAGGTCAAGTGCGATGCCGCGTCTGAGACCGGTGAAGAGCCATGTTCGAATTGCCGGCGGTCGTCAATCCGCTGCCTCTTCAGCAGAATACCCCAGAAGCGTGGCCCAAGTAAGGGTTACATCAAAGAGCTGGCGGACCGGATAAACCATATCGAGGGGAAGTTGGCCCACGAGGGAAGCCTTGATCTGTCGGACCTTCTGGGAGGCGGCCGGCGCGAATCTTCGGACATCTTCTCCCCATCTGCGGAGCATGACGAGAACAGTCGAAAAAGGCCCTACTCCAGCATATCAGGTGCCGACTTTGGCACGCCTAATCCACCACGGCAAGGAAACTGGAACGCAGAGCCACGACCCATTCAACCCTATCAGACTCCGACGAACGGCTCAAAGGGGACGCCATACGCGGCAAACGGATTGGCGCCCCAACCTCTGCCCCGGCCAGATGCCGATACCCCATCTCGAACGGCTGCTTCGCTGGATGAGATGCCCATCGATTTGAACCATTCTGCTCCTTCAAAAGAGCTAATTAACGATGCCTTCGGGGTGTATCTCAGTGCCGTGCACCCGTGTTTCCCGTTTCTTGCGGGGGCCAAGGAGCGTGTTGAAGCGCAGCTATCGCAATGCCCATCCCTCCTCCAAGTCGCGTTCGTTGACGCATTCTATGGTACAATGCAGTCATGTGTCTCAGCACCCGGTTTATATACAACCGGCGACATTAGCTCGACCACACGGATCGTGGCTGAGTGGGAATCCGACCCGTCGTCTTCTCGAAATTCCCTGGCCAATCTCGTGCATCTGCAGACCTTGATATTAATGGCCATTGCCACTGATAATTATGGTCCGCCGTGTTTGAAGGGCGAGCATGGTGGTCCCTCAAAAGCATCCATCCTTGGGCGGGCAGTAGGACTAGCGTACTCGATGCGACTTCACATGGCCAGCCTTGAGGCGACTTCCTATGTCCCGGGTGACTCAGACGAAAGCATCGCTATTCGTACATGGTGGACTCTTGTTATGTTGGATAGATGGAACGCTGTGTCGACTGCAAGTCCGTTGTTCATACCCAATGATAGTGTGGTGATACTCCCCGGGCTCGTGTCAGTACTGGGTGAGAGCGTGTATCATCTTGCGCGTGAGTAATCAGTTCTTGTCAAGGGAATTGCAGGTACTGACTGCTCTTCTCTCCAGGTCTCTCTAATATAATAGGCCATTTTGCGCCGGTTTCTCTTGCGCCTCCTCAAGCGCTCTCACCAGATACAGCTGCTGTGCCGATACTAAATTCCTTCTTTAATCTGGCGATAGAACTTTTTCGCGAGGTTCTCCCAGCAACTATAACGCCTTCCTCACACCCTATACTGAATCTTGTGTATTGGCATAGCCGGCTACTTTCGTACCTATTCCAGACAAATGCCAGATCTAAGGACGTGATCTGGGCGTGCAAGCAATCCGCGGGTCTGCTGCTTGACAACATAGGGCTGCTTAGCCCCCTCAACCACCATTTCTTCTGCCTTATCACTTTATCGCTGTTGGAGCTCGCTAGGCTGGATAAAACGCGTGAAGAAGTGACGACTTTACTCAAGGATCTCCTGGAGCGCAACCTGGCCCCGTCCACTTGGGATGGCATAATACGGGATCGCATCACGGAACGGCTCCGACCTTCGACGGCGCAATCCACCGCGGACCAGACCTTGAAGCACTTGGCAGAGTTGGCCACGGCGTCGGGAGCCGACGCTACCAGGTCCGAAAACGGCACCGAACCTGTGACGTTGAGAACAAGCACAACATATGCGGACCTGGGTTTCGACCCAAGACCCATTCTTCACTCGGGCTACTTGAATGTACTCGCTGGGGTCTCATTCGCCACCAGCACGCTGCCATAACTTGATAGCTCCGGCTTGTTCCCGGGCTTGACAATCACTTGACTTGATAGGAAGCGCATATTGCTGCCCGAAGTTCCTGACACCTGTGTAATACCCCGCAGGAAATATCCTATGTACACTTGTAAAAATAAGAACAATAACCAAGGGAGCTTGACAGCGGGTACCGGCATGGGCACGTTCTATGCGGGTTTAGCGAGAACCACGGGCTGGAATATACCTGTCGGGTTTGTCGCGCTCTATACTAATGCCGCGAATGAGTGTCAGCGGGTCCGAACGGGTTGACGTGTAGGCAGATGACCTCTTTCGTCGGGTGCGTAATATCGTCCTTAGTCGAAAGCCCTTATCCTGCCACTAGCGAACGTTTGACGGCTTCGATGACGAGGACGCAGAAAGCTGCAAAACCTAATAGAACTCATCTACTCTACTAAGTCTATCGCATGAGTGCTAGTGACTACTCCACAGGGCCTTGTTCTAGCAGCTGCGTCAGCTCGATGACAGACAATACCACACTATCCTCGCTACTTAGAAGGAGAGACAGGGGGATGATGCAACCCCTGGATTGGCGAATGTCACGAAGCTGTTGGCTTGTTGGTTGGAAACGAATGCACCACGAACGGGAATGTCACGGGTGGATCGGATAGGTCGGGTAGGCCGAGCATCCAGAAATGGAGCGATGAATGCACAAGTAAGCGGGTATGTTTCTTGCTGAGTGATGGATCAATCCTTTTCGCCCTTGCTGTATTCTGCGAGCATTGCGCTTGTGCGAATGGGGATGGATGGATGGATGGCTCTGTTATATCCGGCTGGCGCAGTGGCATGATGATGATTAAGCGACCAACCAACAAATAAGCACTCCAATGTGGTGAAGTCTATTTTGAATGTGAGACGATATAAGTAGTATGCGAAATAACTCGGGATGGTGACCGGGGTACGCACGGTTTCTTATTCTCTAGTGGTTTGTTGTCTCGAGCAAGTCATGATGTCGAGGTGATGATACAACAGCAAGCAAGCAGGAAGGAAGGAGATGGCTAAAATTTATCTCCCCTGATGATGGATGTGACAGGATAAGATAGGATAGGATGATGGCTGCCAAGTCTGCTGTCTAAGTCTCTGCGTCCAATCATGGCGCTCTTGGTGCCCAAAAAGGGCAAGTCTTGGATGAACGCGAGGGGTTCGACCGGGCTTGGAAGTCCGTCCGTCATCAACATGTGGTGTAGCAGGTCACAGTCACAAAATCAGTGTGTTTTTGGCCAGCACCCCACTGTCGCGATCATATAGGGACTCGCAATGCTTGTTTTTCCTAGACAGGGGAAAGCCAATGAGCCAGAAACGCATCGGTCTCATCTATCTAATAGGCTTCTGACATCTTGTCCAATTTTACTACTAGCCCTTGTTAATCTGGTTCAAAGATAGTTTCCAGCTACCCCTCTGCCTCTGGGAGGAACAAGCGAAGGTTGGTCTGGCTACGCATTATGTATATGCTACCACAGCCTGTCGAGGGTGTATATAAATACGAGGGAAAAGAGGGAAAGGGTCTTCTTAAGGTCTGCATAGCGTGGTTCGCCGCTTATCGAAAGAACCTCTCTTCTATACTCTTCATATATCGGGAGATATTTCGCATCACAGAAGGCCAAGGAAACAACAGCCTTAATCAATACCATATAACTCGACGTTATCCGAAGCGTCCATGGTCTCATCACGACATTCAATCACCAAATACCAATAATACCGAGAAACGGTTCGCGACTATGTTCGGGCGGACTCGGTGGCATGTGCTAGGCGAACGGGCCGATTAGCCAGCCGCTTCCAATTACCTAAGGTGCGCCAGTCGCACAATAACATCACCCGCCTCCCCGCCTCTTCGCAAGGCGTGCGGATATGCTGTGAATATAGATAACGGGTCCTCGGCCCTCGTTGTCGCTGGGTATTTCACTACTCGACGATCTGAGATGATGGGGAGCGGCGCTGTGTTGGTGGACCGGGCCAGCGCTGAGATGCGGCTTCAAACTCCGCACTCTTCGCCACGCTGGAGGACATGGCACGAATGCAAGGCTAAGCCTACAGTCGACTCATGGCGGCTGGAACAGAAGTCGCCCTGTGGTCCCAGGGCACTGGCACACCAGAACCTCAAGCCCCTCGCTATAGCACGGGGGCGGTTCGCGTTGCCAGGAGCGCCCAGACGGTCAAGAACGCCGTCGAGATGGGCCGTGGGAAGAATCGCGGTAGCTGCGGTGCATCGTTAACGCTACATCCAGTCCTGTTCGGTAGTAGAGCTTGCCGATATGACCAAGTCCATCGTGCCGGACACCACGCTGCCTCGTCGTACGGCGACCCTACGTCCATGGCGCGGCCTGGGGGTGAGCGCGACGCACACACACCAGTTGCTTCAACAAGCTCATGGTAGAGATTCTGGTCGTCGCAACACGGCCGAGGACATGATCTCTCTCCCGGAAAGCCCTACAGTAAACCCCCACACCGAAGCCCGAAAAGAAATGGGAAGGAAAGAAGGGGAAAGAGAAAAAAAAGAGCCGCTGTGATATCAGTCTCAGCGCGAAACGTTCCACGGTCGCTTCTGGCCATCAACTAACTGAGTTTGACTGCTCCTTGTTTCCTGTAGCCCTTCTCTCTGCGGATCAACACCTTAAACTCTAAATGCCTTGTTATCCACAGCCGTCGCAGAAGGCAATACGTATGTAGGCGCCGGCCGAGACGCGGCATGCGCTACACACGTAGGTAGGGACGTACGCACCTACTGAGTTCAGAGGTCTGCTCTAGGCCTTGGCTCCTCCGGCCAAGCCTGTGTTAATTGCCCTCGCCTGTTGGGCGATGCCATTCAACCGCCTTGGCGGCTACGGCGGGAAGGGAAGACGCCAGGAGCGAGACGGGCCAATTCTAGCAGGTTACGTAGTGCGTGTGTGGAAGGGTGTCACGGCATCGGCGCCCGTCCTAGTGGTAAGCTAGTCGTAGCAAGGTTAAGACGGATTTGAGATATGTAGGTGATGCTGTGCGGCATACAGAACACCCACTTACTAAGTCGGACGGGTAGATAGAGTTGTGGTGGTGGGCAGCTAAGGGCAGCGTCACGAGTCAGTCTGGGCTCCGCTGTGTCTCAACCAACTCCCCCCCACACACAATGGCATACAGACGTAACCCAAGCCGGTGGCCCCTACAGTAATAAGAGCCCATGCCACTCTGCGAATTCGGCAGCTCGTCAGCGGGCTGTATGGCGCATGGCTTGTTCCAGCACGACAGATGGGCCAAGGCTAGATCGTCTGCCTCGACTACTCCATTGGGCGACGAGTGATCCGAATCAAGATGGTCAGTCAGTCTCATCAGGAAAATCTTTTGGCCTGATCTGATAGTGGGTTGTGACGTGGGAAATCCGTAGGCTCTCGTTGTCGCAAAGGTCCATCGCCGTACTTATCCACGACAGCAGTGGGAAGGGATTGAATCTTGGAAATATAGAGTGGTATATGTACCCAAGTGCCGCAGACTCTACTTAAAAGACAGTCGGTGTTTCTCGCTGTTGGGTAACGAAGGGGCCGTTTAAGCCGAAGGGACGAATTATTCGCACCAACTTCTCGGGAACGGCGGTTCGCCTCGTTTTTCTTTAGTTTGAGTCAGGGGTATTCCCAGGATCAAGAAAATTCAGACCCGGTGTCGGTGGCACCTTGAACTGCAGGGCCGAAAAAAAAAAATAAACAAAAAAAAAAAGTAGGGAATTAAAAAGACAGCCAGAGCTCAACCCTAAACTAGGTTTCGTTGGGGCTATCTTTCCCCTTCACAGAGATGGCGTCCCCGACGGTATCACGAAGACGATCTTCGGCGGAACCCCGCGATAGATAGGTGGAAACCTGCTGCGTCAGGACAGCTGACCAGCAGAAATTGAGGCTTGGTTTGGCTTCGTGTTCTTGGTGTGTGCACATCGTGGATATATATTGATTGGTAGGAAAATAGCGCCCAGGCGTGGCGGAGACCGTCAATTCGTCGTCCCGGCAGGCATCGAAACTGTAACTGCTCCTCTTCCTGCTCCTGCTGCTGCTGCTGCGGTTAGCGGTGAGGAGAAGAGGGAGACGCGCTCCGGGTATCACATAGACTATGAACACATTTGTATTCTGCCTGGCTTGGTTTCCTCTGTTCTATGTACCAACCCGACACCCTCCCAAAGCCGTCTACCTCTAATCTTGTAATGCTGCAACGCTGTCCAAGCAACTCCTACTGCTAAGATTGTCGTCGCGTATCGCGCATAGTCTATATGTCCAGAGCGGCTATCGTAAATGCTAAACTATGTGCAGTGATAGTAAAAAGATAAATGGCGCAAGAAGAATCAGAAGTGGTAAAACCAGAACAATGACAAGAATAGTTCGCTATGCGAAAACCCCATGATCCCAGGTGTGAGGATTCCCAAGTGACCAACCAACCAACCAGCCAACCAGCCAACCAGCCAACCAGCGCCGCCCCTATAATTCGCGTGCCAAACAAGAGAAAAGCCGTTAAAAAAAAAAATCCCCCCGCGCTGCCGATGGGGAAATTAAGAGAACCCGCAGCTTATATCCGTTTTCTTTAGTTTTTGACCGTCCCGCGCCTATATCTGTGAGAACGATAGTCGTGACAGAGAAAGAAAAATAAGGTAAATCGTTTCGTGACGAATTATCGATCGCAAAGGGGTATAAGAAGAAGAAGAGGGAGCAGCGGAAGCAGAAGAAACTACACAAAGCTCCTCAAAATCATGGTCGCGGTGTAGCAAAAAAACCGTACTCCCCAAGACTTCGTGTGGCATGAATGAGCATACCGTCGTGATTTCCGACCCCAATTGATCAAGTCATCCGAAGCAGATGCTTGGTTCACTACTCTCTTGCAGTTTCCCACAGGGCAGTGGTGATGGGGTCGGGAGAGTGTGAGATGCCGTCATTGAAGTTGCTTATGCCCCAATAGGCGTCGTCCTCGATGTAACGCGTGTCATCAAGCGGCGCAGCAAGAGACATGAACTTGCTCGCGGCTGCGGTTCCCTTGAACTGATCAAAGTCAAGATTACTGAGGTCGGTGCTCGACACCAGGCTCTCGGGCATACTCAGGTAGCTACCTGATGCACCACTGCGAAAGCCGTCTAACGGGTTGTCGTTGAAAGCGGACGCAAAGTCTTCAGCCTCAGACACGTCGCCAGAATTCGACGTTAATGTGGGCTCGACAGAGCCGGCCATATCAAACCGGGTGTATGTCTGCATAGGATCGAAGCTCGACGAAGCGAGACTGTCGGTACCGTTTAATTCGAGACCGTCGTATTGCGTCCAGTCGACCGAGGTGGCACTCAGACCGGCGCTAAACATGGGCGCTTCGGGATCGGACATACCGCCACTGCCAAAGAGGTCAAACGGGGGTGTATACTCGTGATAGTGAATGTTAGATAGATCTAGGGGCGGTAATTGGCCGTTTAGCTGGTGGAAGGACGAGGCCCCTCCCATCAGAGGGGACGCTTGCTCCGATTTAATCATGCGAGCCTCCAGATCGGATGACGAAATCGTGGTTGTTCGCGAGCGGCCGGCCGTCTTCCCATAGTGAACAAGATTGTCCACAGATCTCGTGCTCGTACCGGTGCCCGTGCCGTGCATGGTGGCACCACGATGGAGAGTATAGGGGGTGCAGTTTTGTGACGGGCGCGCGTGTTTGTGGGTGGGTTTGTGGTGGCCGTTGTCGTCGAAGCTGAGCAACGGCTCAGATTTAGACGTGTTGGTACGGCGGCGGCGGCTACTACCAGTCGTGGGTTTGGGCTTGACGGTCAAGGTTTCAGTCTCGGACTCGGACTCGGGGACTGGATCAAGCGACGATTCTTTCTTGACAGAGCATGTACAACGCCCTCCGTGATTACAACAGCAGGTTTCTAGGTCGGCAGGCGGTCAGATGGGGTGTGAACGAGGGGAGGGGCTAGGTGAGTGAGCTCACCCTTGTGGCCTTCCATGGTGGGCTGCAAATGCGCACATTTGTGCGTCTTCTCACCACAGTCGCATTTCACATGAGACGACCGCGACTTGCGCATGGCCCGGCAATGGTGACATTGCGAAACGGGCCGACCCTTCTTGTTGATATGCTGAAGCGGCCGATCTGATCAAGATGCACCAAATTGGCGAACGTTAGCTCATGATGATTGATATGCGCATTGCTCCTGAATTGGGGTGCAGGAGCAAGCTGAAGCCAGAGATGAATTGGAATAGTGAGGGAATGGAATAAGTGAATGTGGGCGTATAAGTCAAAAGATGGTGATGCTTAGCACCCGTTGGGTCATGGTTGGTTGCAGACGAGATATGTGTTGTGTTGAGTTGTATGTGTAAGTGCAGGTGTAAGTGCAAGCGCATGTGAGCAGCGAGCTAGCTGGCTGGGTAGCTCGAATGCGCAACCTAAAAACCACCAGTTCCCCAACAATGGGCAGGGCAGGGCAGGGCAGGGAAGGGCAAGGCAGGGCTATGCGGAGCTTGAGGCGGGTGGAAATATCGTTCCGGGTCTTGCGATGAAAACCCGGGTGCGAGGAAAGAGACTATTGGAGAATATATGAAGGGCGCGCAATAATCGCTCACCTGAGTGTTGACAGTTGCTAACCCTGTGTCCCCGAACACAAGCCTCGCAGGCCCATTTCTCCCCATTGATCAGCATGGCTTCTCTGTAGTGTTTTGTTTTTCTTCCGTTGTCCCCCTCCCGCTGTTGTGGAACTGAAAATAAAATATCCGCAACACCTGCTGCTGTTGCAAAAGCCAGAAGAATGTGTCGAACCCGACGGCGTGGTACCGAGTGCTGTGCAAAGAGCAACGGCCCCAATGGTGTGTTGTGGTGGTGGCGGCGGCGGCGATGATGATGATGGTGATGCTGATGTTGGGAATCCGGTGGGAGAGGACGCTTCCAGAAAATAAAGTTGGCAGTTGGGTGACGAGTGCGGCGCAAAGCTTTGGTGGTGTAAGTGCGCAGTAGTAAGAGCAGGGTAGCGTAGAATATGTAGCTCCGAGGCAAGGTCAGGTATGGTGGCGCCAAAGGCTCGAAACGAATAAGACGCCGCGCTGCCGGGTGCTCTGCGAGGCGCGCGCGCGAGACGAGGAACAAAGGGCCGAGTAGGTAACGAATGCGCTGGGCTCCGGGAAACCAGGCGATTTCCTGCTGTTACCTTGGACTTGGACCTTGCGTCTTGGGTCGTGGACCACCGAACAGCTCGACGAAGGTGGGCTGAAAAGAAGTCACTAAAAAAAGGGGACACGGCGCCCGCAGCAAGTATAAGTGGGCACGGAAGATGGAGATGGAGCGACCTATGCACTACTCCTCATGGCCTGCTTCGGATCCTTACTATGAGGACCGCTTCGCCTGATAGCTGGATCTAGATAGTATGTGTGCAGGTCTCTCGCGCTCTATCTCGGAAAGGTATAGAGTGGGATGGTAGGTACGGTACGGTGCGGTAACGGGTACGGTGCTGTGGGATGGACAAGGTCCGTCGACAGGGTGCGCCGCAGTCACACTAACAAGTGCAAGTGGTATAAGTAGGGAAGTTGAAAGGTATGTGTGTAAGTGTGTAAGTGTGTATGTATGTTCTGTATGTATGGATGTATGGATGTATGGATGTATGTACCCAGCTACTTTTCTAGTGTAAGTCGGGTTGTGTAAGTCGGGTAGTGTGTAAGTCGGGCAGTGTAAGTCGGGCAGGTGAGGGACGGGGATGGGATCGGGGTTGGGATGGTGATGAGATGGGATTGAGATGGGGGTAGGTTGGGCCAGGGTATCAGATATGTATGAATGAAGGTTTGTCTGTTGTAGATTGCCCAGGCAGTGTAATTCAGATCGCGAATCAGATGGGGATGCTGAGCTGAGAACAGGGCCAAACGGGTCATATGTACGTCGTACAGCAACTGCAGCGTCGTCTACCTCGTCGGAGTCTCGTCTCTTCCCTGGTCCCTTGCACCTTGCAGGGGAGCAATTGTCCGGAGAGACAAAGGCCGGGACAGTGCAGACAGGAATAAAGAGGCTCCCCGTCCAACTACCATGTAGGTGACTATGAGGAAGAAGAAAAAAGCTAGGCGCGGGATGGCCAAGTGAGGCCAAGCGGCGCCTGCAGGAATAAGGGTAAGGACCACCGGCTTTGGGATTGAGCACCTCTGAGTGGACAGTGTCCCGACGTAAAGTAGTAAGTCGAAGTCAGTCGGCTGGGCTAAGATCGCAGGGAACGTTGTGTGTACTGTATCATGTATGCAAGTACCGTCCGTCCGAGGTTGGGCCAGGTTTTAGCGATTGAGTCTGCGAACTGAATACCCAGAGCTCCTGGCGATGGAACGTTTCTTCTTCTTTTCCTTATTTGTAGAAGCAGCCGGTGTCTTTTATCTCCTTTTGCCTCTCTCTCACTCGCTCTCACTCTCACTCTATACCTTACTTTTCTTTCTTATTGTATTCTTTTGGGGAAGGGCAAGGGGAAGGGGAAGGGGGGTTTTCGTGCTGCTCTTGTTTTCACGTCGGTAGCAAGGTAGGTAACGTGACGCCTCCCTACTGTACTTGGAGTATGACCTCCAGCAGTGACAAGCAACCCAGAGGCCCAGCGAGCGGTCCGAATGCTGCGCTTGGTACAAGTAGCTGGGAGGATGACCTAGGTAGGTCGGCTAGGAAAGGGAACTAGTCTAAGTAGCCGAGTGGGTAATGGTATGGGTACTGTGAGACGGCCAGCAGGAGGAGGTGAGGCAGGTGAGGCAGGTGAGCAAATGTGGTAGCTGAGTAAGGAAATACTGCGTCTGAAGCGCCTGATGTCGGTAACGATTGTACCGTTGCCAAAAAGAGGCCAAGGGTCTCGCGGACCCACGCCAACGCCAATCACTCACTCAGTCAGTCAGCAGCTGGCCTGGTACCGCCTTAGCCTCACTGCTACTGTGCTGCACTGGCGCTGTGCTGCAAGGCCGGGGTGGTAGGGAGCAATTCGCTTTTTGAGTTCAACTGTAGGAGATGTCTATTGTCATTTTTAGTCCGTTAGTAAGAATCGCCAATTTCAATTTGGCCTGCCCCTCAGCACTGTGCTGGAGGCATGGGTGCTGCATCCGCACTGATGTATATATACACGATGCCGTAAGTACGATAAAAAGGGTGACGGGTATGGGGAATAGGCGATGGGGACCGGCGGTGGCTAAGAATAATACCGTTGACATCATCAATGCTTGTAATACCTACCTAATAAGAATTAACACCATGAATTACTAACACCAGACAGCGTCCACTAGTGTCGACAAAAAGTCCTTCAGGCCAAGAATTAAAATTGGGATCCAACACGCCCGGAGCCGACAATCGCTTGACGGCCGACACATTTATCAGAAAGAGGAAAATAACAAGACGAAGAACGGAAAGCCTACTCGTGCTCTTTTCTCACTGCGGAATCTGGTGCATTAGCTCTCGTCAGGTGGGTGGATGGGGACTCTACACGAAAACGACTTACCCGGGTATTCTTAGTCCACGGCTGCAAACAGCTATGTATAGGTAGGTAGGTAGGTAGCTACTCAACCGCGGTTCGCAAGTGGCATGTGTGCGAAACCCCGAATCAGAACTGATGTCGCGAGGCAGGTGTGGCGATGTTGTTGTGGTTGATGATTGGAATTGTGGCAATCCATGGGATTGGCATATTCCGCTTTGGCGGGGAGATTCGGGGTGTTTAAAAGCTTGTTCAACACTCTCCCTCCTCTCTCTCTTCCCATGTGCGCTTGACGTTCACAAGCGATGTTAGTGTAGTGAGTGGGATGGGTGTGATGAGTTGGACAGACTTGCTAGGAGCTATGGCCGGGATTGTGCAGCTTTGATTTGGGCTCTCGCCGCCGTTGTCGCCGTTGCGTTTCGCCGCCAGCGTTCGCCTTCATCCAACCCAACAAGTTCTTGGTACTTTGCTGGTCTGGTGATCGTCGCGGGCACAACCGCAGCTTCAAAGTTTCTGATACGCCGCGTTTGGAGCACGGTACAACTGATGAATACTGATAATGATATCTCCTAGAGTAATAGCCTACCACCACCCAGGCTAGCAGGACAGGGCCCCCGGTTAAGTCATTGGTGATGGTTGACAGGCCTATTATACAGAGTACCTATAATAACGAGACGGCTAGGTATCTTCTCCGCGGGCATATGGATAAGATTGGGGGTGGACGGGTCACGTCGCGGACCCATCCCATGGGGGCGACGATGAAATCCATGTGTCCTTGTACATCGAGTGTATGTTGTACATGGCACGCAAACGCCCAACCTCGCGTGGCCTATCTGTTCATGGACTACAGTCGACACGAGCGTTATTGTCTGGTTTCTCAGTCATCTCTCTCCAACCAGTCCTGACGTCCTCCGGCTTCCTGGGCGCCTTCTACTATCTAGCCTACGAGTGCTAGTGGACGAGAGGAAACCCCGTCGGTCATCGAACCGGGGGATACTCGAATAGGCAAAGCGACAAGAGCGAAGAGAGTACATACTGTGCATACCCATCGTATAAGTCGTTTACAGCACTACGCTATGTAGAATGTCGTTCACAATTCCATTTAGACCGTGCTTGGCCCATGGCCCATACACGGCATACAATTGCCCGACAAGGCAGTCAAGCGACCGATGACTCTCGGTACGAGCCGTGCTAAAGAGCCAAGGCGCCTACAAATAGGTACCACGAGAAAGAGTGGTTATGTGTACCAAGCACGAATCGTAATTCCTTCAGACACACAGCACCTCAATATTCACGCATTTTACAGCAATCACGGTGTTGCCTGTCCCAGAGAGTCGCAAACTAAGCTGCTTGCTTGGTACGGTACAGTACTGTAGGCAGATGTGTCTATCGAGCATCCCACGCCGAGATCCCTGACAGCGGCTTTTGCCATAGCCAGCCCTCACTAATCTGGAGCAACCTATTACTACAGCTCATTACGGTCACGTATGTATACTATCGATATTGGGGATCGTTTCCCGCCCCGCCCGCCTCCATTTTCGTCTACCTCTCTCACTCCCTCACTCTCTTCATCTCGTCTTGATACATGGGACGCACAGCCAGACCTGGGAGAACAGAGCACGAAGCTGGGCAGCCTGCGGAATCTCGTACATGATCTGACATGGGTCTTGTTCTGTGTCGAAGCATGCACATCAACTTCACCTATCCATCGTCTTGGGCGCGATTTGTGGAACTCGAGGTAACATGGTAGGTTTTATTGCAAGTCTTGCCGAGAGAGAGAAGTAACTCAAGTTGCCTAGATGAGATGGCCAAAGGCTACGTATGTGCTACGTTTTGTTTTGGCCTTTCCCTATATGGGATGTGTAGAACAAAACAATCGCCCGACGAGCGTCAGGCGCTGAAACGTCGAGACACAAGCCGTTCATGCCCAGGTGCGCCCAGAGGGATAGTCATGTTGATAAATGCAATGCGGCAGGGGCATCTCGTTCCGTTCCGCCCACCCACGTCCTGCGGCGCTGCTAGCACAAGGGCTGTGATGATCACAACCAGCCACTTTCCATTCTGAATCACCCAATGTTTGTTCATCCGTGAACTTCTTGGCCTACTTGCTGGCGCAGCCAAGCCTTCGGGACTTGCTGTCCGTCTTACTGCTTGCATCGAATACTCAAAAAACCCTGCGCCTGTAGGTGCCAATCTCTACAGATCTATCATGAAGTCTTGAGTCCGCCGCGCGGATTCGAGTTACGTGTACCCAGCACGATCCGCATCGAACTGCTTGGCACTGACAATTATGTCACGACATCTCAGTAGTCGAGACTCGCATGCGACATACGCATGCCAGCAGCTACAAGACGGCTCATCTTCGGTGCCTACGGCGGGGGAGCTCTCTAGCACTAGATACGAGACTCGAAACCTTCTTTCCAGTTGACCACGGCAGTCTCGGCCTTGGCCATGATTTCACGGCCCATCTCGTCACGACGACCGACTATGGGGGTCGATTATACAGTCGGTGGAAACAGCTCGTCATTGACGGGAAATGCGGCTTCGTTCAACGGCCACGTCGACCAGCAAGCAATTTCCACCCGGCTGATGCTGCGCCGGACGATGAAGACACGGCTACTCTTCCTGGGGGGCACATATGACCCGGTGCGACGGGGATGGTCACTGGACTCTTTCCCGGGCTACGAGTCGTCCCTCAGCTGTCGCAGTTGACGGGGTCGCTCGACGAGTGCCGGCGACTTGTAGCGCCTCGAATCAGAAACAACCAGCGGGTAATGTCAGACGCCTTCCTGTCTAACTAGGAATCAGCAAGGCCGAGTGCCAAGCTGCTTGTGTGAGTAGAGTTCATTGCTCTCTCCGTCACCGCCAGTGCTGTGAAACGTCCAAGCAGCAATCGATACCGGTTCCTCGGCGCATCATGTATGCCACCGGCCTTGGCAGCTAAACCGGGACTGTCCAGTTGCATGGAGACATGGCGAATGTGGTAGGAAGGTGGCCAGTAAGTCCGTATAGATTAAGTAACCTCGACGTCAACTCACCTGGGCCTTGCTCGGATCGAGAACTGCTGCAGAGGGCGAGGTCCGGTTTTATAAGACTCGGCTATTGCATACCATTCTGCCGGGAACGGCCGCCGTCTCTTCAGTCGGGGCGAATATCATGATCACGACGATCCACGGTGGACGAACAGGGCCGTGGTCGGTCATTCTCGTGGCCGACGATGGCACACGAAGGAAGGCGGCGGGCAACGCAGCGATTCTGGGGGGAGGGGGGGCTCGCGGTGATTGGGCGACGGGCCGTGGCGTCGACGTATACGATGTCGACGCTGCAACGTAAAGTACCGTCGCATGCTCATATAGGATCTTTATTGTTTTTTTTGTAGCATCTATCGCACCGATGTGCATATACATACGACGGCGTCAGAGTTCGCGGCTATAGCTGGCGGGTGGCAACGTTGCGCTGTCTGACCACTTGTCTCTGTACATGTCACCTCACGGGGCGGTACATCGGCGGGCAGTCGAATCATGATTGCGGCTCGACGCTCCCCGTTTCCAAGACACTTCTTGACGGTTGCTATACGGCTATTACATACCGTCATCCTTGGCCTGCCCCTTGTCTCACGGGTGTCAACCGTGGTGTCTGTACCGCGCCAGGTGCCGCCAGAGCCAGGACCAGGGCCATCGACAGCCGGATTGCACGGGGCGACACCACCGTCTTTCGACAATGACGTGCAGATGGATTCGACCAACGTACCACCTGCAACGAGCAGATGTGCCGTGTACAATGTGCCATGTACAATGTGCCATGTGCCATGTGCCATGTACAATGTGCAATGTGCAATGTACAATGTGCAATCCGCAATCCGCAATCCACAATCTGCAATCCAGTTCGGGTTGACCAAACGTGGAGAGGCGACAGCAGCAGTAATACGAATATGGATTACCTACCCGAATGTTTCAGAGCAGACCGTCGACGATGGGGCTTCAGATGTGCTCCAGATGGGCTCCAGCACTCTCCAGCGTCGAATAGCACCGAAAATTAAATTAACCGGGCCGAAGAGATGGAGCCTCGGTTTAGCAGCTACGCTACCTTCCATAGGCACAAACATCAAGTTACTGAGGTCGGCGGGTGCTGCCTCGGGTGCTGCCTCAGGCGCCACGGGGATGGCCCCGATGAAGAACGACGAACATACAGTGGGTACTGTAGCGAATCGTCACAGTGGATAACTGCCCAAAATAGATTAGCCTGCTCCCTAACCCAGATAGGTAACTCCACTCGGCCCCACTCCACTCCACTCCAGCCTGTGAGGTCTACCACTTGAACTCGCATCAAGCCAGAATAAAAAAGTAAAATAAAAAAACTTTTTCTATTTTCTAGAATCCTGACCACTCTCGCACTTCTTCCATCTACCTCTTTACGCACCATACCATACCGTACCGCACCTATTTCCTGCCTCACCCTCACCCTCACCCTCACCACCACCACCACCACCACCCTCACCCTCGCCCTCGCCCATGCCCACGCTCTCACTCCTGGAGATCATGTCCACTCTTCCTTCACTCTGTAACCACCACTACAATACCACTATCGTTACCACTACCACTGCCACTGCCACTACCACCACCACCACGGGGGAGAGGATGGCCAACGCACGTACAGTATCAGCACACACAACTGTGATGAAGCCTTGTTGCTTGTTGCCCGTCACCCGTCACCACTCGCTCACCACCCCCCCCAATGTCCAGATGATACCCATCTGCTCTGCTCTCACCCCCATCACATCCGAATCTAGGTATCTCCCATCAAGCCTCCCTCTCTTCTTACGTACTCCGCTCTACTCCGCACTCACCTCTGTCTCCCCCGATGCCCATCCATCCAGGCTCGATATCTACGTTACCTCCGCCTGTTTATGCCTCGACTAACCGTCATCGCGGCCTTATTCGTCATCGACACGGCCGTTTCCTCCTGCGAAACAGGACACCCATCTTCCGGCTCTTGCGCCCATGTCCCATCACCCGCACTGATGTCAGCCCTGTACCTGCACCTCCGGCCAATGTCCTGCAACGTCATTCCCGTCAGACTGGATTGTCGCTGCACGCCTAGCGATGCAAGATGGAGCAATAATCTGTTTGTCCTTGGTAGCCTGCCGATGGATGCCGCCCGCTGACTCTTTCGTCCTCCGTCCCCCTCTCTCTGTGTGTCTCTATCTCGCTCTTATGCCCGCCAATGGCATTCCTATGCTATCCTTCACGTTGCTTTTCCCACCACAACCAACTATGGTTGGATCAGTGGTATCCGAATGCGCACGCATCGCCGTCGGTCCATCTCGGATGTCCGGTTCTGGACGGCTCAGCCGAGTGATGGATCAATGTTACTCCTTGGCCAAAAGTAGCAGTGGCGTTGCACCCTCCAGTAGCATGGGGTGAGCCAGGGAGCCTGGGATGCGAGCCGGAATTTCAGGCGCACAACTATGTTATTTTGCGTCGAGTACGAAAGCTACCTTGCCCAAAGCAGTACAGTCACGTCCTGCGGCCTCTGCAAACCAACAAACCTAAACGTGGGGGCTTCTCTTCAAAAGTGTTGGCTGCCCACCTAGCTTTCCAACTTTTGCTACCACTGCAACCACCACTGCTGCATTCAATCAGCTCCTGGGTGCCCGCGCTTAGCGCATGGCTAGCCGTCAGGGATCTGGCATCCTTAACCTTACTGCATTCAAGCCTTTTTTGAGCCGTCGTTTAAGCCTTTTCTTCTGAACCTCGCAGCACCCCGCACCCCTGCACTCTCGTTTCCCGACGTTTCTCGGCAGGGGACAGCTAGGGATACATCATGTATGCATGCATGGTTTATGCATTTCAGTGGCACAAGGTGTTGCCCTTGTCCTCAAGTTCGTTCATCCGCCATCCACCCATCAAGCAAACCGCAATCCCCTCATCCTTCTAGCATTCTACAAGAGCGCGATTTTCCCTTACCCAACGCGTGCCCTGTTTCTGTCTATGCGACTGTGTATTCAGATTGCCTGCAACTAGGTTGCGGGGTGCTATACACAGTCTTGGTGTCCAAGGACGAGGGTTGCCGGGAAGCCTCGGGTCCTCGCCGTCTCACTCTCTGTGCCATTGGGTGACTGCAGTTGTGACAAGCCGCATGATTCAACAGCCAATAACCTAGACCCAACAATAACCCTCCTGGTCGCTAATTCAGTAAGTCTACTTGCTTGGACAGGGCTCAGCATGCTCTGAGCCCAATCACCAGCACCCCAGGCCAGTCCGGCCGGGGGGTTGCAATAGCCGGCCGAGGTGCCAAATTCCTGGGTTTTCTTGTGTATCCCACCATACTTCTAGAAGCTTGCGCTGTGGCGATGTTCCAACGAATGAAGGTGATGATGCATTTCAGTTGCGTAAGGCCGTCACATGTCACTGGACGATCTCTCGTCGTCTGTCTGGAGGTAAGCCGGAGATATCATGGATTAGCTACCCATGGCATTTAAGCTCGTGTATCACATGCTTAGCACTTTCTGGGGGGCCACCAACCCTCGCTTGTTATGGAGATTGATTCTCCCAATACGGTATCGCGAAAGATGTATCGCCTCCGCCCTGACAGTCGCTTCCGCATGGATGAGGAGCGACCTCCCTGTCTTACTTCGCATCGAAAGGGCAGTATATCACATGACACGACGCGACTCTCCGTAACGAGTGTCCCAACGGGACCGGCCGCCCGAGGCATTACCCCGGACATGGCTGCACGTTGAGGGGTAGCATGAGCTCACCCATGCTCCTTGCTCCTCTATGGAATAGTGATGCCACTATTAGTCTCAGCATTCTGCATGTTTGCTGCAGGGCCTTGAAAAATCGATAGTCCCAACCGGGGTGTCCACACGAACAGTTCAAGTAAGCCTCTAAGCTTCGCTTATCAATCGATAAGTCGCTTGTCTGTTCTATACGGGACCAAGTGTAAGTTGAAGCGTCGTGTTCCGAAACACAAGCGTCAGTCATGGTCACGTGTGATTATAGCTCTGGGTTAAGGTTTCTTACAAGGGTCATTATTTCTTGGCTCGTCCAATCTTTGTTCTATTTTTGCTCTTTAAAAGCATGCCAGCAATTACGCTTCGGCGTATATCGGCATTCGCCGTCACATCAATGGCGCGAGTGTTTTCGCTCCTGGCAGAGATAGAAATTTAAACCCGTTGCTGGGCGCCCGGATTCGAGAGGCCGTTTTGTACCTCTTGGAGAGTCCGGGAATCAGTAGAGGTTACATAACAAGATTCATACACGTCGATCTTTTCATTATAATTTAGTCTAGTCCTCGAAGAGGGTGGGTAGGTTCATAATTCGCGTGTTACTCAGTAGATAGAACTAGTTTAGAATATCATTTGTAATATCATAACGTTTAAGGCCGACAATGGTGCCATACGACCTGTCCGAACCCTGTATCCAGTCTGGTCATTGTTCCGCAGTCGCGGCGGGCAACTCTGAACCCTGTCGGCGCGCAACCGTCTTGACACAACAACGGTCAAACTAATGACAATGAATCATCTAAATGAGACCAGCTTCCGAGTCCCCCTTGACTGAAGCACGTGGGGGTTGGTGATGGTATATGTTTTCCCCGTTTCTTTTTTGGTTCTCATTGTCCAAGTATCTAGTACAAGGTCGGAACAAAGTCTGGTACGAGACAAGTCCCCAGCTATCCACGTAGATAGAATCTCACCTCAGATATCTGAGCTCGATTGCAGAAGGTACAAGCGCCCACTCCCACACGCGACATGTCAATCACGGCGATATTTCCCATTTTCGCGCTGTAGTTTGATGACCCTGCATGCTGGGCAAACAAAGCCAGAATCAAGCTTTTCCAAGCCGCCGGGAACAGATGCCGGTACCGAGCCGTCCGAAAACCGGCAACCCTATTCGTAGTGTAGGTACACGACTCTATGGGATTCGACGCGTCGTCCTTGTCGTGCGTGCAATCATAGCTTCAGTGCCGAGTCGGGGTGTCAGCCTGGAAGGGAGCTCGGAATCTGGGGCAGCCCTGCCTACACGATGGTGCTGATCCAAGTAGCCGCGCGAATCCGCCAGCCAGTCAGCCAGCCAGACAGACAGACATCAAAGCTCCGGCATACCTAGCCAACTTACAGTAGGATAGGGTGTGGCACAAGATTCGGTCGCGAACCGTTCCATGCCGTGGTATTTCGCAATCTTGCACGCATCCTGGATAGGTGAAGGCCATGGGTCCGCTCATTTCTCTCCGTTCCATTTCATGCACACATAGTTACTACCCAGCATATGCACTGTCGCATCCCAGACAGTTGGACTCGCTAGCCCATGCAAGAGAGACGACAAAAACGCTCTTTCTGATAAGCAGTCATCTGCGGGGTAGCCCTAGGCCTGTCGTGATGACTGGCACCCCTTGTACAAATAAAACGATTTCGAGATATGCGAGCGAGTGGATGCAGGTAAGACAGTCTAAGAAAGGCTTGATTGCTGGCCGAACTGACGATCATGGATCGATTTGACGGGCCAAGCGCCTCAGCTCGACGACAGGGGAGGGGAGGACGGAGGAGGGTGGTTAGGGGGGTAGGGGGGCGACGCTTCCCACTACCTAGGTAGGAATGGTAAATAAGTACGGCTCTTTTAGCTGCCCCGCGTATTCCTTACCACTCTGCTGTGTTGGAACATACGGACAGGAGGAATGGAAGCAGGCGGCCGGCCTATAGCCACGGCTCTACTTGCACCTCGGCGTATCGTGAAGGAGGGGACGGACCCGAGAGACAGACAGACAGACGTACGAGTATGTGCGTGTCTGTACGTACTGTATTTGAGTTTCGAAACGTCACGTGTATCGTTTCCAATGTACAAGGGTGCGATGACAGCCATCCCCGGCGCGAGAGTGAGACCCGACGGTTAGACAGGCACCACCGAATCATAATCACGGTGAGACGTTATCATCATGACGCTCGTCTATCTATCGCTGAATCCCGCTCTGCAGCGCAGGATGCAGAGGGGGGCCGGTCATGCCATGAGAGAGACACACACGGCTCTCTCTCCCTCTCTGGGCGATCGTGGGCGGAGGGGAGTGGAGGGCTGGCTGGCTGACCGACTGACGGACGGCGATCTACTGTGCCGCCTCATTGACGAGACGTACAGCTAACAGAGCAGAGAGACTGAGGCGGGCTGTGCGGCACAGTACGCACCACAACCGCAACAGCAGCAGCAGCAGCGTCCTCGTCTCGGCGATCCTGCGCCCGCCACGGAGAGGGCTTCGGGACTCAGATGGCTCGGGCCTCGTCGCTGCGAACTAGGTAAATCCCCGACTGCCGTCTTGTCCTGGGCGTTCCATGATCCTGCGACGGCTGGTTGCAGCAAACAACACCGCCAGCCTCGCTCGTTGGGACCCTGCGTTCCTGCCGCGCACTACGACGTCGGAGTCCGTAGACACAGTAATCGAGCGCCTGCCACCGGGGAGGCTTGATCTACAGGACTCCCGGGGGACACAAGGGCAGGAGAACAAGCACCAGCAAGCATCACAGCACTGTGTCTACCTAGGTATGCCGTATAGATCTCCTACGGGTAGTTTATTCATGCAAGCCAAGACATGCTCGGGCTCTGTGGCTGACGTTTCGTTACAGCGACCAGCATCTACATATACGGTGAGGAGCGGCCACCCATCAAAACCAAGCAGGCTGCAAGGGTCGTTGTTTTACGGATAGATGCGAGCGTACTTGGCATGTACGATCGGGGGGGCATTCCGCAGTCGTCGGGCTCGCTGGCTGGCTGGCTGGCTCGCTGGCAAATGCGACTCGCTCGACATACTGTATAGGGATAGATGGGCAGAGAGACGCAATTGGAATCCACGAAGGGCTCTGAAGCCGTGCTATTTGTCGCGTGATGGTGCCGGATGTAGACATGGCATTGACGCCATGGTGAGCTGTTGGTTGATTCAACACGCCCGCATCGCTTCCGGAAGAGCCGACTGGCTCTCTCTCCTAGTAAGACTACATCATCGGTGGCGAAAAGATGAATCAATCGACGAGGGAAGCATGTCCATAACCATCAAAGAATGCCAATAGCATCGAAGGGTATGCCGGGCATTGGCTGCTATTCCAGGCCACTTGGCCGGGACTCGACGACTTTCTCGACTTTGACGAATGCCGGAAGAGCCTCAAGGGCACAGACCATGACAGACAGACAGAGTGACAGAGTGACAGACAGACAGAGAGTGACAGACAGAGTGACAGGCGTACATACATACATACATACATACAGACAGACAGACATACAGACACACAGACATATGTCACTGCTGCAGGGAACTGGCTAGTTTGAAAACCGAGATGAGGGAGGTGTGCTTGCTTGGCTGTGGCTGCGGGTGTGTCAGTGCCGGCAGTTGGTGTCCGATCGGTCTGGGGGGGCCAAACAACCAGACGAGGCCGTGGTAAACAGGAGAAGACGAAACTCACGGCCAGGATTTGGTGTTTTCAGGCTATAGCATGAACGAATGAAGGGATGATTTACACATGTGCACATCAGTACAGTAGTTTGCATTGCGCTCTCTCGAAATAGCACTAGTCGGTGCTGCCCAGAAAGCCATAAAGCTTAAAACAACGAGGTTCGAGTTCCATGCATTCGCGATCTCATAAGTGTTACGAGACGGAATCCCCACAGCCCCAGGGTAGCTGTTCCAGGGTAGGTGATGTAGCTAACTTTAGTACAGACGTCGTCCTTGTCAGGTAACCAACCTAGCATCGGACGTTTGATCTCCAATTCGAGTGAAACAACAACAACGACGACGACGAATTCCCCAGACAAGAGACGACACAACACATCACAACACGACAGATAGACAGACAGCTAGCCAGCCAACAACAGGCCGTGCATGACAAGTCACACGGCCGGGGGGGGACAGGCATTGCGCATTCGTGCAACACCACATCCACGTCCATCCAGGAGGCGACGATGACAACGCGAGATCCGAAGCATGCGGGTGGGAGTGGAACCAGCAGCAGTAGCGGCAACGGCAGCGGCAGTAGTAGCATCGGTAATGCAGCTCGGTGAGTTGACCTCGGCGGATGCGCGCATCGTATCCCGTTATCTCGCGTCCGGGACGTCGGCTTGATGATGGACATGGACGGCTGCTAATCCGACGCGCTGCCTCGAAGAGCCGTATCCGCGCCCTCGCCCTCACATATCCTCTTCGTCGGCGCCGGCGCCGTCGGCTGCTTCTACGCGTCGCGGCTACATCACGTATGGCCTCCCTCCCCTGATCCATCCCGGTCTCGGCGAACTAACGCGTTCCTCTCTCATCACAGCCAGCCCAGAATGTACACACGTCGCTCACGGCGCGGTCCAACTACAAAGCCATCGCGTCCTCGGGCGTGTCGCTGAAAACCCGCTCCTTCGGCGACTACACCTTCCGCCCGCACGCCGTCTTCCCCTCCGTGTCTGCCGCCGCCGCCGCCCCGACAACACATGACTCGCGCGGCCGTCGGTCGAGCGAGCCGCCTGCCGATGGATGGGACTACGTCATCGTCACCACCAAGGCGCTCCCCGACCGGACCGACGACGCCGCCATGGTGGCGCCGCTGGTGTCTCGGCGCACGTGTATCGTGCTGATACAGAACGGCGTGGGCGTCGAGGGCCCCTACCGCGAGCGCTTCCCGCAGAACCCCATAGTAAGCGCCGTCACCATCGTCAGCGCCGAGCAAGTCGAGCAAGGCGTCATCCGCCAGAACCGGTGGACCCGCATCAGCCTGGGGCCGTACACATACGGTCTCGGCGGCGTCGGGCCATCCGAGGAGGAGCTGGCCACGCGCGGACGCGAGTGCATGGAGCGGCTGGCGCGCTGGTGGACCGAGCTGGGCGGCATCCGCGACGTCGAGACGCACACGGAGCTGGAGCTGCAGACGATCCGGTGGCACAAGCTGTGCATCAACGCCGCCTTCAACTCGACGGCCGTGCTGTCCGGCGGCCGCGGCAACGCGGACCAGCTGACGGACGCGGAGCTGCGTGCGCACGTCGCCGCCGTCATGGCCGAGATCTGGGACGCCGCGCCCGCCGTCCTGGGCAGCCCGTTCCCCGACGCCCTCGCCACCCCCGAGCGCATCATCCGCAGCAACGAGCGGAACGCCGGCGCCAGGCCGAGCATGCTGCTCGATTGGGAGGCCGGCAGACCCATGGAGCTCGAGGTCATCCTCGGCAACCCCGTGCGCATCGCCAGGAAGGCCGGCGTCGAGATGCCTCGGCTGCAGAGCATGTACGCCTTGCTGAGGAGTATGCAGCAGACTCGCGAGGCGGCTAGGTCGAAGGAGAAGTTGTAGCCCGTGATAGAGAATAGCTAGCTAGCTAGACAGACTGTTGATGAACGATACAAGGTAGCCGAAGAAGACTAAAGCACAATTCCTCGGACTGGCTTGTCGTTGCGGACGGGAAGATTTGCTTCATGGTGTTGTGAATATCGATGGTTGAGTGTAAAGCTTGCTCTGCCAACGAGGAGAAATGCCCTTCCCCGAGAAGATTGATATTGCTCGTATGGTTCATCTGCTCGTACAATAGACTGAGTGATTCGGCTGCCATGAATAAACAGAGTTGCGAATACATTTGATGATTACCGTATCATAGTAGAGCTGCATCAGGTGTGTCGCCGTGAGAAACGCGAAACGCCTGTTTCTCATAATAGGGACGTGACCACCGGGGAACGTTCTCATCCAAGTCACCTATATTAGTCTCATCAAAATGTTGTTCGATGCTAACAGTGTCTCCCAGTTGCAAAAATGCTACTGCGACTAGATGCTCAAGCTCAATCGGAGTTCACCCCCTCGGCTTCATGGCCATATTCTCTAATTTGCGTTGTTTAGCGGTGCTGGTGAGGAGCGTGCCGAGCTGATCCAAACACCCATAGAAGCTAGACCGATGCTATTAATTTCAATGCTGTGTGTCCTAACCTTAGATAAATTCCCCATAGCAAAAAGAATAATAACAATTCGTTTATCATCACAGAATAGTAACCACTAGGCATCCCAATGCCATCGACATTTGGCTTAGTTCGGCGCAAGCCATGCCGCCAGCAATCCATCATGGATATGTAATTATCTTTCCATCTACGGCTCCTCTTCCTATCACGTCGATGGGCGTAGACTAACGACTTCTCGATTCATCACTTGGCTTCTATAGCTGTATATCTTCTTCTACGATTCCCCCGTTATCCTCGAGCCTTAAAATAGGCGAGTAATAGTTTAAGAGTTTTTAATCCACCGTCGTTCTCGAAGAATCAGCTTTATTCTTCATTTTTAGCTCTATCCTCTCTACAGAGGGAGAAATTCAAGCTAATTATTCACTGCTTCGCTAGGCTAAACAACCAAGCAATTGAAACCGACGGAGCTAATGGCGTGAGTATGCTCAACACTGTCGTAGCCAAGGACGAGATTGAGCGCTCAACCTTATTTTCTGTTATAAAGGTATAGTAGTAGAAACAAATCAAAGTGAGGAGTTTCAATTTAAAATTGGAAAAGACTGCTAGCTGATTATAAGCTATGAAGTGTGGTTTACCGATACAGCTAAACATTATCCCCTTCCGCTATCATACAGGACACAACCTAGCTTGGAAATGCCAAAGTTGTAGACGAATTGCCCGTATATTCAACCGATATCGATTCTGTCTTGATGCCCTGTCGGCGAGCGAGCGTGTTCTGAAGGCTCTGCAGGCTGGCCGTCCGTGAGGTCATGTGTCGCTATCGCATCATAATTGGCCGGAATTGAATTGTTGGGCGCAGGTAAAATGCTATACGGAGGAGGAGGGTTGTCGTCTGGAGATGCTTCACCATTTACAGGACAGCCATACGTCGAACTGTTGCTGTATGGCGCACGACACTGTCTGTAATACATTCCATCACGTATCGGCTGCATCTCCAGTGTCTCGTTTTGGCAAGATTGATCGAAGTCGGTTGTTAATCGGGGTCCAGGAAATGGGTAACCACACCATACATCAAACTCCGCCCAAGCTATCAAGCCTCCTGTCAAGATGGTCGCAGCCATAAAGATAGAAAGCCCTATTATCCTATTGTATAGGATAGCCAGTGGTAATGTTATAAAACATTGCGCAATCCAGAGTGGTACCAGAATATTAGCTGTCCTTTTTTCGTCCACAGGCGCTAAGTTTCGAGGCTGGTGCCGCATTTTGGAATGCGTTCAATAGTAGGTAGGGGGAGTGATGATGATTCCAAAAGGATAGGTTTGGGGTAAGTTTGGTGGTCTGTTGGGAGAGGGTAAACCTTTCTGTTTTTAATTACGACTGCCCGATGGAAGGTTATAACGGCAGCCACAGCCCTCGTAGCCACCCGATGAACTTTATAATCTGCGAGGGAGCAGCGTCAGTGTGAAGGCCGAATTTGCAGGTGTAACCAACAGTGAGTAAAACAAAGTTTAGGACGGAGGGATGATAGTCACGGTAGACCGTCATGGCCGCCCTAGCCAGAATACGGCCACGTCACTATCCTCCTTAGCCTGCTGGATATGATTCTCCTTCCCTTCTAACTGCAGCAGGAGCAAGTTCTAAACATACATACCATAGTTATACGATGCCTTCTAAAAAATTCCAGAGGACAGCCGACTTTCACTTAAGCTGCAACTATGGCTACAAGGCGAGCTTGGCACGGACATGTCCAAAACCGGTGCCATGCCGCAAAAACGAGAGATCTACTCTCGAGTAAGTGATACTGTAAATTACACGCTCCGCAATTTCACTTGATTAACAGTCTCTGTTAGGTAGGGACGCTGTCCTTCGGACAGCGTCTATAGACGCCGTCGGCGTCTGGGACTTCGTCCCAGACTACTTAGACAATGACAACTTCTTTTCTTCTCGACTTAGACTCGCTTACGCTCGTGCGCCCAACAGTCTCATAGCTTTCACAGTTCGACGTCGGCCGACACTATAGAGGGTACGCGAACTTCTTTTGACCCCATCCCGAGACAAATCCTCGGCCTATTTCCTCTCTTTCTGCTGGGGAAAGCCTTGCGTGTGTTTCTATTTTCAAGGCCAACGACCCAACAGCATGCGGGACGAAGCCTTTCACTACGTGGATATGGAATCAGAATAGGCAGCGAGAATCCGATGCTTAATTCACCGCCTTGAGACCCCTCGTGCAACAACAAGAGTCTATTACCTACCCTATACTAGACCCTGGTTCGTGACACTCGAAGACGACTGATGGTGGAGGAAACGGCTGATGCAATTCTCGTGCCGACGCTATTCGAGTCCGGGCGGTCTTCAAGAACCGGGTTCGGCTACTCCAGCGTCGAATCCCGATAGTCTACGGCGATATTGTAGAGGTCAAACCGCCGTTGGTCGTGCAACTGATACACAAAAGCGTGCGCCAGTTCCTACTGGATTTATCGCAACGGGCAACCCTGTTTCATTTCCAAGACCAGTGCAGCCAAGGCGGCCGCTTCCTAAACCCAAATAGGATAGAATCAAGTAGGTTACATGTGTGGTATATAAACACAACCTGGAGGGTTTAATTTACGGAAATGGCGGTGGCCGAAAATGATCACGAAATACCTCACCTGCTACTATATCTCAACGGATGGCTGCAGTTATATGCAGCAACTCAGTGAGTAAACACGGCAGCTCATGGACTACAAAAAAGAAGGAAATTCGAAAGCCTTGATTAAGGTGTCACACATAGTAGGAAGCCCCAGATAGCCGGAGAAGTTGCCAACCGTTCTTCCAAAAAACCCCTATCCAATTACTAGGTTAGCTATGATTAAATATTTGTTTACTTTTTTCTTTCGGCTTACTCTCCTATTAACCATACATAGGGACAGGTATACTATAACTACCATTACTACCAACAAGACCGTCACTATATCGACCCTCGTACACCCCGCAAAAGCTCTTTCAGGAGCTATTATGACTACTGCCGAAGCAGGAATCGCAGCGATAGGAGGCATGTTCGCCGTCGCCACGGGTAAGGCAGCATTCGCTGTCATTAATAAGGCATTTGGGGCGTTGTTAGTTGTTGTACCGAGCCCTGTAAAGACAGGGGTGATCCTCATGGTGTTACGGTACGTAGATATAAGTAATTGCAGACGGTCAAGTCTCCGACTTGACAACGTTCTATCTTTTGGTAGTGTTACGGTATGAGCTGCAGTTTAGTTCCGTGACACATGGCAACAATTCTTGGTGGAGAATTTGCCGTGGGTATGATGATCAGCTTGGCGGCGGTCATTATCGTCTTGGGGATCGCTACCGCGGTAGCCTTAGCTAGAGGATTTTGGCTTGCCGTTGTTGGTGCCGCCGTTGCCAGTGTGACGGTTTTGGTGGCTATTCTTGCGATCCTGGGTCTCTGGTTTTTTCGGCTGGCTTCTTCACTGGATAGTTAGTACGGTACCAGGCGCTGTCGAATTATCCGCCACGCCATACATCAAGCTTATGGACGATTTGACAGCCATATGGGCAGAGATCCAACAGCGGTTCGAGGAGAGATAGGGCTTGGGAACCCGAAGTTACTCTCATGTCTTTTATTTCATGTAGAAGTAGGGTTTATCCTTACAAACTGCCATAACAAATTGTCACGAACCAGGGTCCAGTATAGGGTAGGCAATAGACTCTTGTTGTTGCACGAGGGATCTCAAGGCTACGTGAGGCTGACTTAGATACATATACAGGAGTCTCTTTGTCTCCATGCCTTGTGACACAAATATCATAATACTTAGCGTTAAAGTCAGCGTTAAAGTCTATAATTCTATAAAGTAGCTTTGGCGCCCTGTGTCACACGGACAAGGCCAGGTGCCCACGCCTACCAGCCTTCCAGCCAGACATACAGCCTCAAGGAGCCGCAACTATTGGTCGGCGATTATCACGAGACTCACAAGAGTCATAGCAGGCTCGTATTACGGACTTGGATCGGAGGCAGCCAAAGGAGGGGTAATGGCCAGAGGCCAAAGGCACGAACCCCAAGGCTGTCTATAAATATGAGGCGAAGGGCGAGGTTATATCGAAAGATGGATTTGGAAGGCCAAGGACCCTTTAGACCGTAAGAGAAATATTGGCTGAATAGAACACTGTTCTAGGCCCTTGTCACATTTTGACACATCCTAACATGGTCCTAGATAGTAGAAAATGAAGTGGAGATTGTAATAGGTGGTAGCGGCACCATAAATGGGGTTCTTCATTTACTTCGGTTGTTCTACAATGTCGTCTAAGAGATACCCCCGTTTCTATGTTCTGGAAACCTAGATATACTTTTTATGTAAGGGTTAAATCAAGTGTGAGCACATTTAAAAGAATCTTTATTTAATAGTTGTTGTATTCAGCTAATTTATCCTAGGGGGGCATTGTCTACAGCTGTTACCTTTAGCAAAGCCGTCTTAGCTAACGCTATCCTATATGGCGTATCTTGGTAGACGTGGACGTTGTCTATAAGGACACTATATTCGTAAGATAGCTTAGTACAATAAAAGGACAACTTGTTCACAACCAGTAAACGCAGTCCCTTAACATCTAGTAACTAGCGTTGCTGCAAGGTCTTCAGTTCCTGATGCGTGCGCTTTTCTACTCTGTATGGGTGACAACGCAGTTTCTTGGCCTTGCGTGCTGTTCGTGCCAACGGTAATTTGCTAGTGGAAGTGTTATATATGTCCTTCTCGGTGCTCGTTGCCTCCTGCCACGATCGCTTTCGAGTATCACGAGTGTGACCATCGTCAAGGTTAAAACCGTAGTCAAAGCTATGTTTGTGGTTCTTGGGTACCTTGGGTTTGGTTATCAGTAAATTGTTGTAACACGCTTGGACGACTGCAAGCTCGGAGGAATAAGTATCCTTTTCAACTGTCTCGATGTCAATATCGGGGAGGACACTGCCGTTATCCACACCGGCCTGGCCCAGAAACAAGCTAGCGTCTTCGGCGCTGGTGTAACTAGGAAATAATGCTTTGGACTCGCGACTAGTCTTCATTATGTCTTGGCCACCACGTCCGTGGACGGGTGGCGGGGTCTCTTGACTGGTGGAAGCAGGTTTTGCGGGTATGGGTGAGTAAACATCCTCTTCTGATTCCACGACGTCCATATTAACGGGCAGGACATCGTCGTTGCCTACTACAACATATTCGCTCAGGCCGAGAAGCTCGACGAGATATTGGACATCGTCATGATGAGGGATCGGTGTGTTGCATTCGAAGCCCTTTTGGACGCCCTGTCCATGGATAGGTAGCGACGCATTTTTGCTGGTGAAAGCAGTTTTAGCAGGCAGAGAGGAGTAACCATCGTCTTCAGAGTCTGAGATATCGATAATAAAAGGGGGGAAATCACCATTTTGAAGCCCGACCCCGCCACCATGGTGAATGGATAGGGGCTGGTCATTAAAGTCGGGATTAAGATTCATTTTGTATGAAATCGGGCAGAATTGAATACCTACCGCACCGACTGTAAGGTGCAAAATATTACTATGACTGATCTCTGCGGATGGCCGGCCAACTTTCAATCGTAGATAGAAGGAAGGTTAGAAAGAGAGGGAAGGAGGGAGGAAGTAAATATATGATCCACTAAGCAAGAAGATTTAAGCCATTAGTTGGAATAGTTAGTTGTATATAGTAAGTACCTACTCTATTCATGTTAACAATGAATAAACGAATAAAACCAGGACATAGGGACAACAAAGACTCACAAACGGCATTTGTGTCCAAGTGCCTATTGATAAGGACAAAGCTAATCATTAACTAAAAGACAACACAATGGCCTACTTTATACACACGGTCGGACAAGGAGTCCAACGTTTCACTAGATGTAGGATATAGCGAAAGCTAAAGGGTAGTCCAGCATGCAAAACCACGAGATGTAGGAAACACGGGGTCTTATCCGGCCCTCAAACCGCCATATTAGTAGTCAGGTTGGTGGCAACCAGAAAATTCCTAGTACTATATGCGTTTTACTAACACATCGAAGAAAGAGGGAGATGAGATTGAGGGGAACTTTTGCAATTCTCTAGATACTAGTTGAACGAAGAAGTCAAATAGTCTAGTAAGATTAAATTTGCCAAGTTCAATAAATAATTGGTTGAAAACGCTTCGTTTCATGATGCCAAACACAACAGAAGACTACGTAAATGAAGCCATCTGCAATTAATCCATGGACCCTTTCACCAAATATAATTTCCTTCCTATTAAAAATTAATGAATAATGAGCATTCTATTACGATTCTATTATTTCTCGTGCAAACCTCATAAAGTCTACTCCCCCCTTTCTTACAGCAACACTGCGGATCGCAGAAAATGGACTATGAGAACGCAACACGCGACTCTTATTACGAAGGGATAGAAACATCCCAAAACGATAGATCGAGAGCAGGACATGCACCATCATACATGGCAGAAGAGACAACGTCGACCATCGACGTACTATGAACCCCCAATCTAACCAGCGACTCTCCGCCAGCTCGATAGCGCGGCCAGCCCAGCGCAAGCAATCCTCGCTTGGGTTCAGCCGCAAAGGCAGCCCAGGCCTCCTGCATGACCTCCGAGAGCTCGACCTCACCCGGTTCCGGCGCGATACCACTGACGGCTTCCGAATTCCCCGTAACCATATTGACCTCGACGCCATGGTACGCACCGCTCGAGGGGGGGTCATAGAGGCGCAGATTGTTCCAATCGGCCAAGTAGCGCGCGCGGTAAGTCGGCACGCCGGCCCTGGACCGCCAGTACGTCTCGGCAGCGGCGGCGCACGTGAACGTCTCGAGCTCGAAGTCGTCCCACTCGCGCTCCGGCAGCGCCCGGCCCTGCGCGAGCGCCGAGATGCGGTAGAACCCGGACTCGTGGTCGCCGTGGATCTGCAAGTGCGGCACGGGAGCGAATGCGCCGGACCGCAGCCGCGAGATGTACTCGGAGACCGGGAACGCGGTGGCGTTGTCCACGGTCGCTTGGAACGGCGGCACCGCGCGCGCGGGGGAGTTCCCGGGGACCGAGGGCACGGCCCTCACGGCAGTTAGTATCGATTGGAACGAGATGTTCTCAGACCGCATGCACGAGAGTGCCGAGTCTGACTCTCCGCAGCCGAGTGCCGAGGCGACGTGGCCCCAGTTGGTAGCGGCTACGGCGGCGTCGAGGAGGGGGAAGGAGAAAATGCTGCCTGAATGGGACATGGTCCCCGCGACGATGGGGTTGTCTCGGAACGCGTACGCCCAGTTGCTCACGGCCGCGGCGCCGGACGACTGGCCAACAATGGTGATGCGGGCCGGGTCGCCGCCAAACGCGGCCATGTTCTCGTGGACCCACCCGACGGCAAAGTGCTGGTCGAGAAAGCCGATGTTGCGTGCCGTCTCGGGGGAGCCGGGGAACCCGAAGATGTTCATGCGGAAGTTGAAGGTGACGACGACGACGTCTTGCGCGCCGGCGAGGTTGCCGCCATGGTAGAACGGCGTGTGGCTCGAGCCGGCCGAGAAGCGGCCGCCGTGAATCCACACAAGCACCGGCTTCAATCTACGCGGGGATTTGTATCGTCTCGACCAGACATTTAGCGTAAGACAATCCTCGCTCTGCGTGTTGTTGAGCTGATTGACGAAGTTGCCATATATCCTCAGATACTGCGATGTGGCGTTTGGGTACGCAAATGGACTGGAAGGGGTTTGCGGACAATCGAAACCCTGTCACCTTGTAAGCGCTGGGCATCAAAAGTGAAGCCGACATACATAGTGATCTGCATTTATGGGCCCTTTGAGGTCAAGCTTGGTCGGCGACGCAAATCGAAGTTGACCAGTTGGAGGAGACGCATACGGGATTCCCAACCATTCGCATACAGAATCAGGGACGCTGGAGTGGCCGTTGATATGAGCCTGAGCGGTATGAGCGACGCAATCCGCGTGGTTGAAGGCTGAGCCCAATTGAAACCGTAGAACCAGAAACAAGCCTCTGTAAAGCAATAAACTTCTCATTTTGTTCAATTAAGTAAGGATTGAAAAGGAGGGAGACATGATGCGATTGAATATCGAAACGACGCGCTCACTGAGATTTTCCTAGGGTAGTCTGCTGCAGGGTGCTCAGATAGGAATGGCATTCGCTACTTGCCGTCTCCTCTTTGGAGCTTTGAAGTGTAGATATGACGTGGGGTTTATCCTGACTGTAACCTATTCTGGTCAATGAATGAAGATATGACTAACAGGTAAGCACGCTCGCCAAGAAAGTAAAGACTTAGGTTCCGGTGCGGAATATTCTAACAAAATGCTACAGTTAAAGATAAACGCCCTTGGATTGTTGACGTAAGGAGAGGGGGAGGAGGAGGAGGCAGTTGGCTATACATGGACACTTTCGTATCCCGTATGCGCCCGTATCCCTAGTCGTTGTCGATTAACATAGCAGTAACGAGGAGTGCCTCTGACTTCCGAGTGTAACATCCAGATCTCTTGTGCATTTTCCTGTAACGCGTGCTTGGTAGCTCAATTGAGGAGCAGACACGATGGTGGCTATTAGGAACCCTTATAGTGAAGATATAATGGCCGAATTTGTCGTTCTAACACTAGGTTGGTTCACCCTATAGTACGTATGGTAGGGGTCTAGTAATCAGTAGGTTTGTCTTTACTCATGAACGGTGAAGCGAAGTCATTCTCGATTAGGAAGTCGTTAATACTTGCTTGCTAGTAATCTATACTTTTATATAACACCACTTGCCTCCCTGGTACGCCAGCTCGTCATCAACCCCGACAAACCTTGTGTGCTGTTTAGAAGACTCGTGTGCTGCAGAAAAGCTATGCGACTACTGCTCGTCCGATTAGAGTATTTTGGCTAATGGATTTCCGATGCCACACATGTCGTTATGACCCTCCCTTTCTCTTCTTACGTCGGTTTTTCTTATTTTTACTGGCCGAGGACTTGTCCGCGTCGGATGTTGTCCCTGTCGTCCCTGTCGTGTGACTCTGGCTCGCGTCGTTTCCTTCCGATTCCGAAGAACTGTTCGCTTCGAGGACCACCTTTCGTATGCCACCGGCCTCCACAATATTCTCCGTGATACTGCCACTTCGAACATGTCCCCTTCGACGTAGAATCGGTTCTGCTTCGCCGCTACCCGTCGGCGACGAACTACCTTCGCTAGACGTTGATTGTCTCGTTTGCGAGATCTTATTTTTCTTGCCGGCAGGCTGGCTGATATCTGCTGCGACGACAGTAGGCTTGGTCAAATCCCCTCTCCCAGAAGTATCAGATCCATAATAGCTATATTGTAGGGCCTGAACTCCATCCTTAGCGGTTAGCTGAGGCCTTAACAGACTTGTGCGCTCATCTGCTTTGCTATTAGGATCCTCTAGTATGGTATCCACAAACGTGGACGGGGGATGAATTGATGGATGGATTGGCGGGCTAGCAGCTAAGCCTGGCTTGATCTTGACGGCCGAGACCCGAGTGGTCTTGGGGTTGGATGCTGGGTTAGATGGGCCAAGATTTTTCAGGTGATCCCTCATATCCTCGAAGTTTGCTTTAACCGGGACAGTCGTATGCACCGGTTTACCATTTTGGTCTGCAGAAGTTCTCCTTAGCAGTAATGTCGCCTTTGGACTCTGTGATAAGAACGAGGCCTCTGGTCTTCCATTGAAGGAGGGGGATCGTCTGTGTTGGCAAGATTGATTTTCTTGCCGCTCCACATCCTCCTCGGCTAGGTCAACAAGCTCACCGTCTTTCATAGCTATATCCTTGACCATTAAGTCTCTCCGCTGCGCTCGGGCATGAGGCCCTGGGTGGGCTCGGCGAATAGCTTTATGTACATCAACATAGACATCGGACTCGTCGATAATCTCCCTAGGAAATTCTCCATTAGCACTCCGAGATAGATGACTAGATCCTACGGTGACTTACTCCCCGATGAGCTCTTCTATGACGTCCTCCAAGGTCACAACACCGAGGGCACCGTGGTCCTCGCCAGGAGACTCGGATATGAGCACCATATGAGACTTTCCTTCCTGAAAGAAATTAATGATATCGAGACAGCTAGTCTCGGGACGTGTCTCGGGTAGGGTGGCAAGGGCAAAGTCCTTTACACGTTTTCCGTCTTCCGGATCGTAGGTGATGAGAATTTTGACGAGAAGCATGCCAACGAAATTAGTGGGGTTACTAGTCTGGTGGATGGGAATTCGAGAATAACCGGCATCGAGTATCTGATCAATAGTCTTCTCGTCTAGAACGGTGTCCTCGGACATAACAAATACATCGTCCATGGGCGTCATGACTTCTTCGACGGCCTTGCGCTTTAGATCTAGCACGGCACTTATTATAGTGACCTCGTCCTGGTTCAACCTCTCGTCGACCTCGCCAAGGGTTTTGTGCAGAGTGACGAGAGTTTTGAGCCCACTCTTTTTGTAAATAGTGCCATGGTCGGTGCCAAGAAGCCAGTCGAGAAGCTTCGCGGTAGGCCAGGCCACAGGAGCCATGATGTACATAAGGAGCAAGACAGGTTTCGACATGTAGCCGCCAATCTGAAGCCCATATCGAACACATAGGGACTGGGGTATGATCTCGCCGAAGATGACTAGATGTAGGCACAACATAGTTAGTATGGTAGACCTGGGAGCGGCATTGAGGGGGCTGGAAGCAAAGGAAGCGGAGGAGAAAGAGAAGAATCGGTACCAATCAATACGGTGCTACCGACAACAGCAGCAACGCCGCCGCCGAAGCATCGGTCCAAAACTACGGGGAGAGACTCGTTCACGATGACATTAGACAAGAGCAAGGTAACAAGGACCCAGTGCTTGCCACGGTTGAGCAGGTGGTGGACACGGCTGGCGTTCTTGTGCTGGGGCTCTTCCTGGTCGAGGGAGATGACGCGGAGGTAGATCTCGTCCTGGCCCATGAGCGCAATGGTCAGGCCGGCAAAGGCGCCGCCGAGGAGCACAAGGACCATGGAGATGACGTAGAGCACCCAGAGGGCACTGCCCTCGGCCTCGGGGACGTTGTCATGGTGGTCGCGGGCGTGGGGGGGGACTCGGTCGCGAGCGGCTGGGGCAGCGGCGGCAAGGCCGGCGAACAGGGCCCTGGCGAGCCCTACGACAGCCGTGCGAGCGTGGAGGAGGTGGCCATTCGGGCGATGATGCATCGGCATGGGCAACAAGCGGTTGGCCAGGCGGAGCTGCAACGACGGCAAGCGGTGGAAGGGGTCGTCGGCTATTCTGTCAGTGTCAGGCGGAAAAGAACATGTCACTCGTGTAGTTGGGTTGGGGTATGATCCAGGACAGCGCGAATCGGCTAGATATACATACAGATGTATGCTGTATCTGCTCTGCTCGACCTACAGCAATGATCGGAGCAAAAACTGGTGACGATGTAATGGGTGGGTGGGAGTGGAGAGTGGAGGGAAAGGAAGAGGAGTCGGGGATTGGCTGAAGGGCGTCTTGGTGCTATAGCACAGGGGAGTCCTGGTCCGAGAACGCATCCCCACAAGAGCAGCAGCATGACGAACCGACCCCACAATAGCTACTGTAGTGTACCTACTGTACTACTGTATCTATATATGTACCTACTTACACCTGCGCATAGTGCTGTATGTACCATTAGTTTCCGTCCCGCTAACACATGCACAGATTCTATATGTTTGAGCCATTTGCTTCTTCTCTTTTCTTTTTCTTTTGCTTCTGTATCTCTTATCTTGTTGATACCTGCGTGTGTAATGCAGTATACCAATCCCAGCAGGTGTACTATGCTATACTGTACAGTTTTCTTGCGAGCAGAAAGTGGGGCCATTCCAAGGGTCCTCTGTCATTTAAAGATATGACGTCGCCAAGCGCCAAGTCTCGAATTCCCTATCAATCTCACTAAACTAACAGTATTACAGGCCAGCATCCCGAGCCAAGATATACCAAGATATACCAAGACTCGAGTCTACCAACGCTAGATAGCAGATCGGGGCTAGATCGGTCGATGGGTAGATAGCTAAAGCGTGGAGGCGCTCGCATCTAATATTGGGCAAGTCGGGCCTTATTACAGTATGGTGATACGAGCGATATAACTCCTCTTTGTCATGGGGAATGCATCATGCATCATGTATGGAGCAGAGCACCTATCGCCGCTCCGTCAACGGCCGGGTTGTCGGTGTGCTTTTTATTTCTATTTGCAGCTCTGTCCTACGTTGTTCTACTCCTTTCTCCTCTAGTCGTACCAGATGGCGTTCATGCCAAAGCCCGGCTCCGGAATGCGACAGCGCGCGACACGGCCGAGGAACTCGTCCCTCCACCGGTAGATCTCGACCCAGCCGTCCTGGTCGTCGGTGATGGCGAGCCACTCGTCGCTCCAGTCGCACGGCGCCACGGCGTTGCTGTGTCCACCGCTCGTCGGCGTGGGGTTGAGGCAGATCTGCGCCTCGATCGACCCGCAGTCGCGCAGCCGGAACGCCGCCATGTAGCCCTGCAGGTCGTAGCTGTTGGCGCGGCTCGTCGCGAATAGATGTCGCCCCGACCGCGTCAGCGCGCATACGTCGCTGCGGTACATGGTGTCGTGGTTTGGGATCCCCGGCGGGATCAACGGGTACGAGTGATGCGTGTACACGGGCATGTGTGTCGCGGGGTCGACGACGTACTCGCAGAGCCTGTTGCCCGCCTCCATGAGCGCGTACAGGTACTGGCCTGACGGGTGCATCGCTACCCATCGCGGATGGTCCCCGGCGTCTGGCGCGTCCACGCTGCCTACCAACTCCACCAACCCAGATGGCGCCTTTTTGTGGACCCAGAGCTTGTTGGCCTTGAGGTCCGCCGAGTACAGGTATGTTTCCGTCGGATCGAACGCCATGCCGTGGATTCCCGTGTCCGCTTGGTAGGGGTAGTTCTGGATGTTGTCGGTGAGGGCGCCAGACGACGAGACAGAGAAGACGGATCCGTGACCGGCGTGCTTGTAGAAGGGGTTGCAGTAGACGGCATAAGGTGGCTGCTTCGCGGCCAGTAGAAAGATGGCCCGCGTATTAGTTGTAGCTAGGCTCGCTTGTGCTTCAGCCCGCGATTTCCACGTTAGACACAGCAGCTACGCATCGGAGTCATTTAGAAGAATGGGACAGCATGGTTGCCGGCTTACGGTCGTGGTTCATCGGGTGCGAGGCCTCGTGTACGATCTCTGTCGGGCTCTTGACCGAGAAGCTGGACCATTTCTTCATGGCTGCACCGTAGATATTCTTCTTGCCATGCTACTAGGCGGTAGTATGTAAGTAACAAGCGTGGTCTCGGGAGAACTCCAGGCTTACATCGAAAGTCATCCACGAGATGGGCTCGTCGTGAGGGATCTCTGTCCGTTTCACCAATTCCAGCGTCAGTTTCTCGTCGTCGAAGGCTACGGTGAATATGGCGCCCGGAGGCGTCCAGGTCCCAATCATCAAGTGATGGGTCGGCATCTCGGATCGTGTGTAGTGGCTGGGTGAGGGCTCTCTAATTGGAGAAGACGCTCGCAGTATGCAGTCACACCGCCTGGCATCGTACGACCAAACTGGTGTGCAAACCGATCCAAGGCGTCGTCGATGTTTAGCACTATGTGAAACCACAAGAGACAGCCACGGTACACGGGGATTCACGTGTTTACAAGGTCATGTTCGTCGCCTTCCGACAGTTCGGAGAAATGCCATATGGCGGCTTCTCCAACGGCACTGAGGGTCAACCTTTTGTCGAACCGTCCCCGCACCAGATTGGCGAACGGCGAGATGTCTGACGAATTACATTCCTCGGATTGGACGTGGGGAAATGCCCGGAGCTGTCAAAGCTCCCCCTTTCATCTAGTGGCACACGCTACCTAGGTAGATTTGGGGTTGGCGGGGAATGACAGGGCCGGATCAGGCTATGGAGAACAGAGCCTCTACAATAAACAGGTTGGTTCGGCACCAGCGGCGGTAGATGGCACTTAGTGTATTATATGTATGCAGAACACTAACTACAGTAAGCGGATAGGACATCTCCCGGTGTTCTTTGCCGGGTAAACATATTCCACGTCGACTATCCGACGAGGGAGGGCCCTAGCCCACAGTAAAGGGGGGTTGTCCTAGGGAAATATTGGTCACGTCTCTCCGTGTCGAGGGAGGGTCCCGGATATGAGGTCACGGCCACAACTCACGAACCACGAACCCACGGATTCATTCCAGCTCCCTTTTCGGAGGCGAACAAGCTGTGGCGCATCTGACCTGCCTAGGTCGATGTTGATTGGCACCTGGACTAACTCAGGGGGACCATTGCTCGTTTGAAGTACTTACTTACCTAACCATATGTAGGCTATTGCGGTAGAAAACATACTTACATACTATATCTGTAGCGGGCTATCGGATGGTTTCGCCTAAGGGTGATATTTGACCCGCAAAGAACTATAGCGCGCTGCGACTCCGCGAGATCCTGCCGATCGATCCACAACCGGCGGCATGGATCATGGCGGGGTTAGCTTTCTATCTACCTCACCTAGTCCGAGTAGATTGCCTTCGCCCGTGGCCTGACTGGTACAGGCGGGACAAAGAATCCGGCAGGTAGGTTAAATAAATAAACCAATCCATGCCCGTCATGTCGGCCTTCGTCTCGTCCTCGCTTGTCCATCATCATCATCATCATCACCACCATCGTCATCCTTACCATCCAACACTGTCCTGTATCGGCTGTTTCCCCACGTGATCCCATTCGAGTGGAATGCAAGATGACACAAACAAAGAGCAACGGTGTATCCAACGCCGCACAGGCTGCCCAGCCTTCTAGATTCGATCCCAGATTCACCCAGCATGTCCTCGACACCATGGGCCCCAATGTCACGCCTCGCAACAGACAGGTTCTAGGTGCTCTGATACGGCATCTCCACGACTTCTCCCGTGAGGTCGAGTTGACCATTGATGAGTGGATGTCGGCTGTTCATTTTGTAAACGACGTTGGCCGCGTCTATGCCGAATCAAACCAGACCAGGAACGAGTCGCACCGTATTTCCGACATTCTTGGCCTCGAGACGTAAGTAAAGTATATATATACACACAGATATACATCCCCAAACATCTGGAAGCAACGAGACAAGATGAACAATACTTACTAAAGTATACAGCCTCGTCGACGAGATCGCGCACAAGATCATTTCCGACACGGGCGTCGACCCGACGTCGTCGGCCATTCTCGGGCCCTTCTGGTCGCCCAACGCGCCGTTCCGCGAGAACGGGGGCACCATCATCCAGGATCCGGCGCCCAACGGCCGGGTGTGCCTCATGCACGGCGTCGTCAGCGACCTGGTCACGGGCAAGCCCATCCCCAACGCCGTCTTCGACATCTGGCAGGCTTCGTCCAACGGCAAGTACGACTTCCAGGACCCGGAGAACCAGACCCCCAACAACCTCCGGGGCAAGTTCCGCGCCGACGAGAACGGCAAGTACTGGTTCTACTGCTACCATCCGACGGCGTACTCGCTGCCCACCAACGGCCCTTCGTACAAGCTGTTGCAGATGATGGACCGCCACCCCATGCGTCCCGCCCACATCCACATCATGGTAAGCCTTCCCTCATCCACCCTCGTCCTCGACGATCAGCTGGCTTTCTTTGAAACCCCTCTCGACTAACACTGCTCGCGTTCTAGGTCACACACGCCGACTACAAGGGCTGCACCACGCAGCTGTATCCCAAGGACGACCCGTGGCTGGCGACCGACACCGTCTTCGCCGTCAAGGACGACCTGGTGGTCGACTTCACGCCACTGCAAGGCGACGACAAGGCCGAGATCGAGCTCGAGTACAACGTTATCCTAGCGCCTAAGGACTACAAGGGTAAGGCGTTCTAAAGCACCAACATAACGCTAGGGAACGTTAATGTAGTAACCAACTCGGTTGTGAAGGCGTTATACACCCGAAGCCCAAGTTATGAGAGGAATAGTTACACACTCGGTCGCTCAGTTTGAGAAAGGGCGCTAGATTTATGACCCGGGTCTTGGGAATGGGAGCGGAAGGCTGTCTTTTGCATACCTAGCATGTTTTGTATATTTAGAGAGGCATCATCGGCGTATGGTCGGGCATTCCTGGCGTAAGTCTATGAATATAGCTGTTATCCGAGAGCGACCAAAGCCCTACTCGGTCAGTCTAAAGCCCCTCGTAATTCATTGCGATGAAAGTACTTGATTTTGCTGTTGCAGGATTTTCATAACCGTAGACACTTACTTCACTTCTCGGTAGATCACCGAGATCGCGACGAAGTAAAGTCTACATAAGGTGAACGTAATCAGAAATTGTTCGGTCTATCCGATACCGCCATCGTCCGTCTATATCAGACCATGATTCACCGATTTGCAATGTCTCCATCGCGGGAAGCAACATAAGACGATTTCGGGCATAACCAACAAGAGACGATACCGGAGAGCCGGCCAGACCTCCATGCTCGAGGACACTGAGTGCATAATCAGATCATCAGATAGAACAACGTACGAAAAACACCAAATATTCGTCCGATATAACGGGTTCACATCTGCTTCCCAACCACCACCCAGCCTCCAAGCAAACGCTTGGATACGTCGTACTTCTGCCGCATTAATTAGCCCGGCGGAGGATGTTTGAACGTGTTCGGATACTTATCTACCCTACTGCATAGTTGTATAATTAATCCTACTATGAGCAAGGTACTTGCGAACGGGGGAGGGTCGCATACTTAGGCTAGACTAATGTGTGATCGTCACGGCAGTTGGGGTAGCCGCTACGACGCCAAGCCACCGCGGCGCCGTGTCCGGACGACCGCAGAAACACTACTAACACCAGCCTTGTGCGGATCATCTCAACGAGGAACAATTATATGGGGACTAGCAGCCCCGTTTCCATGTTCATATGCGCCTTCGCTTCTGCTCTACTGCATCGATAATTCACACCGTGCCCATTTCACACATTCAGTCCCCTGGTGAATGTATGTGCGTGCAGTAGGACAGGAAATAAACCGGGCGGACGAGTACTATCTACTTCCTACACACGGTGGATTAGGTGAGAGCGAGCTTGGCGGCTAGAGCGGTATCTCGCTGCTATGTTTTGGCCACACACTTCAACGGTATCTAGAGATGTCGAATTATAGGCAGGTAGTACGTAAGGGAGTCTGGTCCGTCCACATACGTTTCGGAAGAAGAAAATGCATTGGCAGTCAAAATTGAGCCCTAGGATAGCCTCTTCGAAATAGACAAGAACTATGGAGAGAAAGAGCATGGAATGAGTAAAACATGATCTAAATATATTCGGCGCGTGCCCAGTAATGACGGTATAGCTATATTAGATGCATATCTATCAAATAGGCAGTAGTCTAACGGTCTAGTAACCGCCTTTTGTGCCCTAAAAAAAAGGATCAGAAACATCTAATCCAAGACATTTCACTGCATTTGCAGGTAGGCCCCCCCATCATCAATTCATAGAGCTGCCCTTCCCCGGTTCGGGCTGCTCAATTTTCATGTCATTTAAATCATCACGGCCTTTCAGGCTAGTCAGACAATAATCTGATGTTATGTGACGTGACTGCCATGCCGGAAAACCCGGTGGAAGCACGCTCCCCCGGTTAGTGTCAGACGAGCAAAGTCTGGTGTGAATAGGTAGGTAGGCATTTAGGGTTAGAAGCGACACCTAGGCGAAAGCGCCAATGATAGACATTCCGATAGCTAGAGTATGTTAGCTTAAGCATCTGACTGTGAGGGGATAAGTACATACCGCCGAGTATAACATACGCAAAGGCCATTTTCTTGTCCTTTGTTGTCATGACCCGGGAAGATTCCTCAGATAGGAAATCCTCGGCTAGTAGATCGACCAGGGCGGCGTAGATCAGAAGACCAGAAGAGCTACATACTTGTAAGCGATAATTTTTTATAGGTGGCGAATGGGGAGTTCTCACATGGCGTTGAAAATACCGACTATGATCAAGCCGAAGGCGCTGTTCGGGTCATATGAATTACGTGCTCCCAGTCCGATGGCCTGACCGATTGGTGCCGTAGTGCCGAATGCGAAGACCAGCAGCCATGGGCGGACTTAAACGTGAGTTAGCGATGGTCATATCCTCTGGATGTTGCCTTTCGGTCGTGTTGCAAATGTATACATTGTTTTCGAGACCACAAGCTGGACTAAGGGGGAGGCCCTTGTCATGAAATTTCCAAGAAGAGCTCGCTCGTTACTCACGACTTCCTTTTTTATATGGCACAGCTGCGATACGCGCGCCTAGACCTAGGCCTTCGAACACTTGGTGGAACAGAATGGCAATGAGTAGGACGATGTAGCCTTGGATCGTAATGGAGACCGTAATGCCCACAAAAACCGAGTGGAAAAGGATACCTCCTTCAAGTAACGTAATATTCACTGCACCAGATATAATCAGCAAACGTTTCCTTTGGATGATGTAACGGTATTTAAAAAACCACACCGAGATATAAATCACAAGCCAAGCTCAGTTAAAGGATTCTGCTCCATAACCTCGCTTGCATAGGAAGGAGGTAATTCTGGATATTACTTACTGTTCATCTTCCTGTAAACAAGAGGATCGACGGTTTGGCCTTCGACTTCCCATGTTTCCCGTTCGCTCACCACGACCTCGTCCTTCGCCTCAGTTGACTGGGTCATTTCTTTTTCGGGGGTCACCTCATCAGATGAGGAACTGTCGTGACCTGAGGAGTGCTCCGGCCTCGGGGGCGTGACGGTAGAAACGGTAGTGGCTGGTTCGGGTGCTGGCTCAAAACCGAGGGCGCCACCGTGAGAATGGCTATGGCCGCCCATCTTGTTGTTCATCCACATCTCGACGATGAACAATGAGAAAAGCGAAGCCATCATGATAATACCCGGAAGGGGAGGGTACTGGACAACGAAAAAGTCTGGGAGGCATGGGTTGGATAGACTGAGCCATGCTGTTGGAAGAAGCTATTGGGATAGACAAAATGAGATAAAGCCTGTTAAAACCTAAGAAGCGGGCCAACTTACGTGGACGAAGGCTGTTGCTATCAGCACACCGGTACCAAAATGTTTACAGGCAAAAAATATCTTTGTTGGGACTTTGAGCCACCTAATCTTCTTAGCCGCAACTGGGAAGCCAGCCCCTAGAAAGAAATATGTTAGCGAAGATACCTTCGGTTAGCTTGAGAGGCCATCATCATACCAAAAATCGAGGCAACTAAGACGAGCACTGTAAACGCCAAGTTAGTGGCTATACAACCAATATCGGGTCGATCACTTTTCGTTCTCTAGATACTGACCAAGTCCAAGTGCATGTATTCCAACATCATATTCTCCCACTTTTTTATCACTACCACAGATTGGCTTTGCCGTAGGGGTGGACATGATGGAAACGGATAAAGGAAACTTCCTTCTTGGCCTTCCAAATTAAAACGTGTAGAATAGATAATCTTATACGTCGAGAGCCAGCGACTTGTCGTCCCGCGACTTGCGATTTGGAGTAGAGGGATAAGATGAACGATCTCTTCAATGCACTGTAAATCCGAAGTCTAGGCAAAGCCGTCTCTTTATAACAATTTGTATAAGTCGATGATACTTCCGGCTTAATGCTCCAATCATCAAAGCCATGATGATCCTCACTATATATATATATAGTATACGGCGGCTCTTAAGGGATCTCCGCTCGACATGATTGATATTTCCGGCCGAGAGAAACAGTAGATCAAACGCCGTCGTAGCACTATCAACTGTGTCCTAGTGTCCTAGAGTCCTAGTGGGGTCTATATCGAAAGGGAAGGAGAGCACGCGAGCACGAGTTTAGCCTCGTCTTCCAGGGATGTTATATCTCGCAGGCGAAAGGGTTCGCCTGGCTGCAGTTGTTTCTGCCCAATGGGAGCTCAAGCTTGCAACATGGGGTTGAAGGTGTATAGTCTTCGACATCGGCCGTATATCACAATAAGGAAATCACGGTGAAAATATTACATTTCTCTCCGTGCGCCGCAGCCAAAACCCACAAGCCGCCGAGCATAATGGGCAAGGGATATCCGTAGTAAGTACAGGGTAGAAAGCACTAACCTAGTCATGCATTCTGCGGCGAAGACGCTGCCAAGACAAGGCCCTTATGCCGCGACGGAATGTCCTGCACTACATATACTAGTATGAACATGTTGTTGCAGATGCTGGCAACTACTGCGGCGGCTTGATAAGCTCGGAGGCTCATTTAGTCAACGTAACCAGTGGAGAGTGAAGTCTGGGTGCCGAGACGCATCACGGGCTTTTGAGAGTCTTGGCGAGTTGCCGTACCCGGTGTATTTTTCTGGATGATCAGTGCTTTGACCTCTGGGCACTGCTTTGGGCTGTATGAAGCCGCTGGGGTAAGGTGAATGCATTAGTGTATGATGTAGCAAGGCCTTCTTGGCAGCCGAATAACCCGCCTATTTTGATTCATTCTTTAGTTAGAGAACTCTGGGCTTCAACCCAGTCTCAAGGCATTCGGGCGTGTGAGATGTCAACATCCGCATAATGCTCAACATTGGTGATCGGCCTATCCAGCGAAGCAATGTAGCCACCACAGCCCTGATTATCCCCTGTTTCAACACCCTCAGCAAGGCGGGACGCGTCCGCTCGCAACAACAACAACAACAACAACAACAACATAGCGGGCAGATCTTCAGCTACTGGTCTTGGAAAACATATACACCCAGTTATCGTGATGTCGCCATTATCGGACCTGGGGCGTGATGCTACTGCGTATGCAGACAAGTGGTGCCGGGGGGAAGAAACGCACTCCTATCCTTGTTACGCTACCCCAATAAGATCTGCCATGGAACCTAGGTCGAGAAGATCTACCACTGCCAGTCAACCACTCCCACACGTGTACCTATGCCATGCTGTACTGCCATGCTCTGAATGGCCGTCGCACCACTCACACGCATAGCGTTGATAATCCAAGAGATGCAAACCGGTTCTAGAATACTGCTACGTCATGAGAATGAGGCAGCCATCATATGTCGTCAGATCAATCAGCGGGTATATTATCATGAGAAAATGTGCGCTTACTTTGTGCCCTCTCTTTTTTTCTTAGTACCTCTGTTCATTCTCTTGTGTGACTTACTCCCACACCTGCATGTATACCTCCAACTATGGCTTCATCCCAGAACACCTCCCAGGGTATAGGTGCGTACATGTAACTCTGTTTCTGCAGATTATTTTGGAATACGCACCCCACAGCCTGCAGGATATGTGCATACTTTATCCTAGGCCCTGCACTGTTCGTATCAGATTCTATATTATCAGATCAGCTGATCCTGGATAATAGAAAGCATTAGTCAAGCGGGCAGGCCGGCTGCGTCTCAGGTCGACGAACCTGCAGCAGGAACCGCATCGCATCAAACTAAAAAGACGGAAAATAGCCACATGAACCCTGAAGAGTCGGGTTCACCCGTTCAGGGTCGTACCGGATCCGACCCGGCAGATCCTTTAGATCTCGGTCGCCATCGCCGCAACGACGTTTCCAGCCACCAGCTAAAGAGTGCTTATCCCAATGGGAACCAGAGGAAGCTCAAACGATTCTATACGCAACAAAATGAGCTCATTGACCAGTTCCTAGGTGCCGAAGACGAAGAACGTCTTCAGGTGGAGGAGGATGCCCGGATGGCGCCTAGGATTAAGTTTGCCGTCAACGCCTCCTTTGCAGTCAACTTTGGTCTCTTCGTGATCCAGGTGTATGCGGCCGCATCAACAGGGTCCCTATCGGTACAGTGATCGGCGCCCGTATTTCGTTGGTCTTATTAACACGGAGTGAAGCTCTTTGCCACTGCCGCCGATGCTTTTGTTCGTCCTTGCACCCCCCGCACTCCAGGGTTATTTTGTTGACCGACAGTCAGGTGGACCTTGTCTCGTCATTTATCATATGGCTAACCGCCCGTCTGGCGGCCAAACCCAGTGTGTACAAATACCCAGTGGTAGGTGTCTGCAGGCTGTATGTGAGAGGGGTAGTCGCTCAATGGCGTGATAGGGCCGTACAAGGATCGAGACAATCGGCATCATTCTCTTCTGCTCACTACTGACTACGGTGGCCGTCGAACTCCTCGTAAGTCGCATGTGTACCGGCGGGCCGAATGGGCTACCCGTGACGTTTTCGTGTCTCACTGTCCGGTCGTACAGATCGAGTCGATAAGGACGCTTGCAGGAGGGGGTCGGGAGTCAGAGCCTCTTCAAATCATACCCCTCTCGTTTGTGGGTACAGCGAGTACGTGCATATGTGTGAAGATATCGGCAGCGACGCTGACGAGACCATATCTAGTCGTGGCCAAAACCAGTCTAATGCTGTACTGCCTCTTCTACCGCCGGTATCCATCCGTCCACGTCTTTTACGTAAGTGCATGCCAGTCCGCGGCAAATGCCCAACCACTCTCTTATCATCAAGTAGATCGACCACCGAAACGACATCGTGGTCAACAGTTTCGGGTTGACCTTATCTATCATCGGAAACCGGGTAGCCTGGTTTGTAGATCCTATAGGGGCCATTATCATCGCACTCATAATTCTGTTTTCTTGGGTGTCCAATGCATTTGAGCAAGTATGGCTTCTCGTGGGCAAATCAGCGCCCCGAGACTTTATCTCTAAGCTTATCTATCTTGCCATGACACATGACTCCCGGATACTCAAAGTCGACACGGTGAGTGGGCGCAGGGATGCACGGCATACCGCTTTAGCTGATGATAGCCAGTGCCGAGCGTATCACTCCGGACAAAGATTTTATGTTGAAGTGGATATCATAATGGACACGGATACTCCCTTGAAGATCTCACATGACGTTAGCCAGTCGCTCCAACGGAAGTTCGAAGGTTTGTTCGAGAATAACCCGGGCTATCGTTATATGATAGGTATAGAGAGCTAAGAGGTAGCACAGGCTTGGGTGATGTCGAGCGAGCATTTGTCCACGTGGATTATGACGACGACCACGACATTTATGAGGAACACAAGAAGCTCTACAAAGTCGAAAGCGGAAGCCGAACCGTGAGAGACATGGTGATGTCGTTCCGGAGACCCCAGGGACCAGCAACAGCAGACGGTTGAGCAGAGGGCCACAACGGGTTGGATGATGAGAGTTGAAGGCGTGTCAGCAAGGTTGTCTGTGAGGGAGCACGACATCGAGCGGTAGAGGGCTGTTCCAGAAACAACGGCGACGTTGAGTGCTCACTATGAGCGATCAGCAGATGATAGGGGTGATGTTGCTACGATGAGGCTGACGATGTGTTTGTGCTGTTACCCGAATACTGCCAATCAACAGCAGAGGTAGGTACACATGTATGTACACCTGCACGGCAATCTGTAATGCTACATGTACAGTCGATACTTGGCAGGCGAAGTACCCAGCTATCACGCCATGACAGGCTCTAATACCCGCTGTGGCTCAACGGCTGTGGCTTGCATACAGTGGAACCAGGGTTGTAATATATGTACCTACCTACTGTAGGTACGCTAAGGTAGGTAGGCACATTCGGTACCAGTTGTTTCTATCTCATGTTAGCGCTATCGAATCACCACGGCGCTAGCGATTAGCTACATCAGCCCACTATAACCAACACTCCGGGGCGATCCGGCGAAACAGACTTCCACTGCTGCCGGCATATAGGTCGGTACGCTTTTTTCCCCTCTGCTTCTCGCTTCCCATCTCCCTCAGAGCCCCATTGTGCTCGACCACATGGCGAAATGTCCTTCCTGATACCCGGCATACGCATGGTCTCCCTCGGGCAATCCAGCGCACGGTTCGTCTGTCGCCAATGCCTCCGCCAACAGCCCCAATCGTCGTCGCGAATCCTGCCGTCGCTGCGACAATCCCGCCGTCATGCCACCACAACAGCTTCCACGACCACATCGAAGACGAGGACAGCGAAGAGACCGGCCTTTTCACCCGTTTTCTTCAGCCCCCGTCTCAATGCTGCGCTGAGCACGGCACCGCACGCCGCCGCTCCGGCAGCGAAGCGCGCGTTCCCCGAAACAACCTCGTCCAAGTCAGTCGCATACTGGCTCCTCGGTAGTGCCGCCAGTGTCTTCGGCATCGTCGTGTTTGGCGGCCTAACACGTCTGACAGAATCAGGGTATGCATGTGACTCCAAGAGAAGAGATATGATGGCGTCTATTTCCAGCCTCCCTTGCTGACACGGCCCGCGTTGCCCTCCCTTAGCCTCAGCATCACCGAATGGAAGCCCGTCACCGGCTCTCTCCCACCCCTCACCCAGGAGCACTGGGAATCTGAGTTCGAGAAATACCGAGCATCACCCGAGTTCAAGATGCTAAACTCCCACATGGACCTGGCTGAGTTCAAGAAGATCTACTTCATGGAATGGACACACCGCCTCTGGGGGAGGCTCATTGGTCTCTCCTTCGTCCTTCCTACTGCCTACTTCATCGCTCGTCGTCGCGTCTCGGTCCCCATGGCTTGGAATCTCGTTGGAATCTCCGGCCTTATCGGCTTCCAGGGCTTCATCGGGTGGTGGATGGTCAAGTCTGGTCTCAAGGACGACTTGTTTGCGCCCGGTTCACATCCCAGGGTGAGCCAGTACCGACTTACCGCCCATCTTGCTACCGCTTTTATGTGCTATTCTTGGATGTTACTTGCCGGTCTCAGCGTGCTCAAGACACGCCGTCTTCTCGTGAACCCCGCCCACGCCATAAAACTTGTCGAGGCACTGAATCAGCCCGCCATGGTCCCCTTCCGAAGATCCGTAACAGCTCTCACGGCCCTCGTCTCTATCACGGTGCTTTCCGGCGCTCTAGTCGCGGGCCTTGATGCCGGCTTGATCTACAACGAATTTCCTAAAATGGGGCTTGACTTGGCACCACCGTCCTCGGAATTGTGGGACAAGTTCTACTCGCGCAAAGAAGATGGATCCGACTTGTGGTGGAGAAATATGCTGGAGAACCCGAGCTTGGTGCAGCTGGATCACCGTATCCTCGCGACAACCACCTTCTGCTCAGTCCTCGCTCTGTTTTTCTACGCCAGGCGAGGCCGGCTCGCTGCTATATTGCCCAAGGATGCTCGCAAAGGTGTGACTGGTATGGTTCATCTCGTATGTCTCCAGGCGGCGCTGGGAATCACCACCCTCATCTATATGGTGCCCATCCCGCTAGCAGCAGCACACCAGGCCGGTGCGCTCGCGCTATTAACAGGAGCTCTCGTGCTCGGCCAACGGTTGAGGATTCCCAAGTCCACGCTTCGCCTAATCCAGAAGAGGCTATCGTCAATACCCAAGCAGTAAAAACGCCTCCTGTAGCATTTTGTACGTTTATACCTGCCGCGGACGGTACCATGTATAATATGTAAATACAACCTGAAATCTCAGTTCAATCCCAGCACATATCTCCCCACGAGGATCCTCCCATCTCGTTTTCCCATCATCTCCGGCACCGCCTGTCCAGCAGAATATAGACACCTTGGATATTCACAGATGTGATGACTTTTGAGTTATATAGATGGATCATCTTGATTTTGGTTTCAAGAGGTACTAACCGAAAATAAGGTCCGTTGAGTGGAGCTTCTGTATACGACAGAGTAGTGTATCCAATTATAGATTAGCTAAAACAGGGCGAGGGCTAACTTTATCTCACGATAATATGGTAATATGGCATGGATTAAAGTAATAATAAAACAAATATAATACGTACCAAGATCAGTCCCTATGAAGTTATTCCGATGGGTGTTATTGCCTGGTCCTGGCACATATTCCTACTCTAGTACCTTGCTTGCAGGGATTGTCGGCTTCGAATTACGTCATGCGGGACTCTTGTGCGGGGTCGTCTTAGTTTAATTTAACCACGTTTTTGGTTTAATAGAACTTAAAACTATTCCATCAAATGCGGGTGGTTGGTTGGTTGGTTGGTTAATCTTAACGAATGTCTTAGTGTTGCCAAATTGCTTCCTACCAATTAACTAGGGTCTGATATCTGGTAGTGCCTAGTAGTCATGATCGTGAATATAGTTAAGTACATTGGATTGGCAGCCTTAGGACTGAGCCTTGAAATCAGAGCGCTGTATGTTGCTCGTGAAGAAGGTAAAAAAAGGATTCAACCGCTAGATATTAGGGCAAAGAGCTTTGGATTTCCCACATCATTAATCGTCACATTGGCTAATCTCCAAACCCGACTTTTCTCGTAAAAGGTCAAGCGGTTCTTATTGTCTTCATACATTGTCTAGTCATAACTACTGCGGCAGATGCCGTGCCCAATATCAGGACGCGATGTATAAATCCGACAATATGGCGCGGAACTAACCTATGAATAAGTTAGTAAGAGATATGATACGTTGATAAGTTAATCGATGATACTGTGTTTTAGTACTGAAGTTCGATCGATCAATATTTACGCTCCGGCTACTGAGTAGAAATGCGTCGTTTGGAAACTTGTTAGGCAGATAGGGCAAGTGTCATGAGTATTTTGGGTTGCTATTGTCGCAGAGTTAATATCACGTTTATCTTCTAGATACATGAAATCAAACTAATATAGCAGGCTTTAACGATACTAATAAGTATCATAGATTGCAACGTAAGGTGAATGAGGCTAGGTGGCTGAGCAATTGGGGGCTAGAGCGTGGCACAGCCGCTGCTTTTGAGAGATAATCCTGCGTGCGATATCACGTTGAGGAAACATTGTCCAAACAACTAACGTGATCAGCCATATAAATGTAGCGCAAGCGACTCCCTGTGTTGATGAAGGGGTTCGTGATGGGCGAGATTGGTGAGAGTTAATTTTTCAAAAATTGTAAATTGTGCTGGCTTGATAATGTAGATAAACAAAAAGCTGGGGACGGGTTCTACGCTTGTGGAACGAAATAAGGAGCATCATGTTTAAGAGAACAGTGAGTTCACGTCTGCTATCATAATCCATCTCCAGTTTCCCTTTTCCTTCTATCTTGCAGCCTTCTGTTATCTCCGAAAAACAAAAGCCTACTACTATTAGCCCTTATAGGGACGAAGTGCGTAGCCTTATAATCTACGTGGACATAAACATCGACTCTGATACCGACATTAATCTAAATGGAGAGAGTATGTATCCCTTCTAACAGCACGGGGCCATCCCGTACTTCTGTTGGGGGGATGGTAGCCGGGCCGTAAGCCACAAGCCGCCACCCTCCCCTAAATCAAACGAGGCGACCATAAGGATAAAACGAATTTAGCTCGGCCTCAACAGGCAGAGAATCTAATTACTTATTTGCAGTTGTCCCATCAGGGGTAGGAGACTATCAACGGGCTCGTGGGAAAGATAAGATATTGCATGCGGGTAGACTGCACCGGAGGGGAAAGAGGATATAGAAGAGCATTAGGTCTACTACTCATCTGGGTCAATGGCGGCACAATAGAGGACAGGACAGATTAAACTCGATCTTCGACCGGGAAGTCATAAAGGTTTTCAGAAAACGAAAGCGAGCTTTTCTGCGTGACTGCCTCGGTGGGATCCCTGGGCAAGCCGAAGGGAAGAGTCTACAGCGATCCTGAATGAGACCAATGTTAACAACGAATCCGTGTTTGAGAAACTTAAGATGTCGCCTAGCGACATAACTACTTCGTCTTTTCTGTAGGGTTAGCGGCGGGCTTCCGGATGGTGTTTTTTGACTGTCACTTATTCCATCATTCATGTCACCACCACCAGATGCGCATCTGGGCCTAAATTTCAAGGGGCAAGCCACATCGGAGAGGAAGAGAGTGAAGAGGTTCAGTAATTCTTGATATTGTTCAATTTCGATTGTATAGAACGGTTAAGCCGCCCATACCAACTCTCGAGGCATAACGCAATGCCAAAGCGTAAATCTATTTACATGACTTCATAAATGACGCAGGAAAGAAAATTTCCCAACTGTATAGACCCCCGGACACCCCGATGTTCATAATCCTGTGTGAATCATCCCAGATACATCATGTACATAGCTCATCCAAATGTTTTTTTAAAAAACGCCGTAAACCTGCGCCGTAACAGATATCCCCCTGGTGCCGTGCCCATATGTAGTAGTGTTAATAATAGCCGTGTTGAAATTTCCCCCCCAAAAACAAATATGTACGAGCCGACTTGCTTGTTCGCTTGGTGTGTATTAATTAACTCAAACGCCTCGAAAACCTTCACCCCCAAATGCGAACATGAATTGGAGGGTCTGAGTGGTGTTGTTTTCGGGTGTAGCAGAAACGGCGAGTAAAAGGCGCATAACCCCTCTTGTTTCCATTAAATCCAGACTTGGACTAGAGCACATCGAGTCATAGTTCGTAAGCCCTATGTATGCTTAGTCGCGCGTCATCATCTCGCCTAGTCCAGTAATGCGAACAAGGTTGTCGTGAAAGTTAGACGGGCATCTTCCTGGGCAATGGGTATAAGCCGGCCCAGCCTCAGTGGTCGAAAGAGTCTTCGCTAGGCAATATCTTCTGACGATCCCGAACTGCTCTCTGATTCCAAACTGCCTTGGTGTCGTGCTACGTGGACGAGCCTATAGATACCGAAGGCGATGGCAGCTAGGACAATGAATAAGAGGATGATGATAATGGCGATAACATCGTTTTCTTTGACCATTGTGACGGATGCTGGGGTTCGTCCAAGGGATTTAAGGCGAACTTGAAAAGTGTAGGAAAGGGAGTCGAATGAGGGAGCGAGCTCGCAAGAGACAGGCGAGATGGAGGCAGCAGGTTGCCGTTGGATAAGGACCACGACGATGTAGGCGGTTTATCTGACGCTGGAAAGGGTACCGGCTTAGGCTGGATGAAGATCAACCCTGTGGAACAAGTAATGAGTTAGTATGTATGCACTGAAAATGAGAGGAAGAGGACGTGGAAGATGCCCGCTTACCTCTTCTCAGCAAGGAGTTGGTGTAAAGAGCCGGGAGATGGAGATAGTCGAGCAACTCTGCAGATAAGATCTATGTGTCGTCTAAGCAAGATTGTAGATAATAGCAGCACGGTATCCGCGGGCAATCTTGTCCAAGTACAAAAGAGTAGCACGATGCGGTGTACGGATTACCGTAGACGTCGTCAGGCAGAATAAGTGAGAGAGATGGGGAGGTTACTCAACGTAGGTCGAGGTGGTAAGACTCGGTACCCGACACCTTTTAACTGGTTGGTTGCCCTGCCATCCTGCCCGCAGTAAATAGCGAGGCTGGTGCCCAGAAGCGGAGCAAGGTGGGAAAAGCGCAAGGCTGGCTACTAGTACGGGAGAAGGGGAGCAGGGGAAATGCCGCCAAGTGGGGTTGACAGGGGTTAAATGAGGACGTGACTGGTTAGACCTGGGTAGATAAGCTGCGACAACGGGGGCTAGTTGCCAGCGCGTGAAAATCCGCGACAAACCAAACCCCCAGCCACCAGCCATTCCCTCACCACTCACCAGCCACCGAATTGAGCCACTAGGTTAGCCACCTGGCAGTTCCCCCTGTCCAGTGGCTCCGCATCTTCCACCTAACAGTACAATAAAATGTTCGTACGATCAATTGGACTCGCAAAATCTAGAAAATAGTCGGTTGAACCTTTTTGTTACCATTATCAATACCAAATATACATACACTTCGAGTTATCAGCGAACGGGTGCAATTAGTGCGGGATACGTAACATACATGCTAGAGACCCGAAGAGGTAAAGACTTGGCGTACTTGACGGCGAAATCAAAGAAATCTTCCATGTTGGAAGTGAAGCGCCGGGAAGAAGTCCCATTGCACCCTTCCTGTAGGCCAGCAAAACAGATGCCCCGTCCTCGGTGCCATGAACGGTACACCGCACCATGGTCGCGGTGAGAATAGAGGCTCGATAAAAAAAAACAACCCGCAAGAACTCGCCCGTTCCTTACTCATCAAAGTTGCCCTGGTTTAACCTACACTACAGCAAATAACCAACAACCTGACATCGCGGGTGTGCTGTTTCAATTCGTGCTCTCTCTAGAGCTAATTTCATTCGTCCTTAGCCATTTCGGTTACTGTGGGAACAATCTTGACGTGTCGTTCGTAGAATTGTAACATCTATAACCATCGGGGTGACGGCTAATTAGTCATCGGAGTAAAATAGACAGGGTATATGGGCAGTGTAGGTGGGATGCGGCAGTTCTGAATTATCGGGGAAAATACATACCTTCTGAGGGCACCGAGAATAAATCACTTTTGTATCATGCTGCGTCTTTTGTCCATCCTTCCAGGTGAGGTACACGGTGAGCTTGCCTGTGTTCTCGTCATGACAAGCATCGATAGATTCCACAGAGTCCTCCCACGACCCTTGCGGCGGCTTCCAGGCACGGGTACTAGCTGGCGGGGTTGCCGATGCCGGATGACTGCCGTTGCGCCTCCTTTTTGTGCCGTTTGTTGGTGTGCCGGCCGCAGGTCGGCCGCGCTTCTTCGTCTTCAGGGCGGTTTGCGCCTCGTCCAAGATCTTGTCTCGACCGCCGACGCTCTCTAGGTACTCATCGAGAACACCTGCGGCATTCTCCCTACAGAGGCCAAGTCAGACATCAAAGACTACACATGCACACGTGTGCGCAATCGAAGAAGGGGCCCAATTTACACACCTCAGATTACTCTCTTCTTCCCAGGTCTGATCTGCCTTTCTCTCATAACCCTCCCACTTGACTTTGTATTTCAGGCTGCCCTTTGCTGTACGTTAGCGCAAATAGCGAGGACGCGCAAACGGAGAAGGCGCGAGAGGCGGCTTACATCGGCCTCGAGCACGTGGGCGAGGATCTTCTCAACAATATACCTGATAGCAAAATTAGCACCAAGGATGGCGGCGGCAGAAGGAGTCGGGGGGCGGGGCGCACTCGTCCTCTTCCAGTTCTTCATCACCCTCTTCGCCTTCTTCGTTCTCTTCGTCTTGGTCGCCCTTAGCGCCGTCGTCTCCGACAACGTCGAGCATCTCGTTGTCGTCATCATCGTCGTGGCTGACGGCGGGGGTTATTTTGGCAGTAGCGGCAGCGCGCTTAGTGGTGGTAGTGGCGAGAGGAATATCGATGTCCCCCAGATCCGATGCTTCGTCGTCGCTTATGGCTAGAACATATTGTAGTGTGTTAGTCTACGGATGGATTGGCCCGATTTGGAGAAGCGTTGGCAGCAATGAATGCGCGTCGAACATGAGGAGAGAGGCGCGTACCGGGCGGCATTGTGGCGATTCTTGAAATGCAGTTGCGAATTGCAGTCGAAATAAGGCTCTCGATGTCACGTATTGGGGCGTCGCGCACACCTTTGAAGTGGGATTATAGATTATAGGGAGACGCAAACGATGGTGTGTGAGGCGAGCAAACGATCCTAGCTCGATGCGCAGCAGAATGTTCCTCGCGCTCTAAGTTTTGACCCGGGTGGCTGGTGAGGACTTCATCCACCGTGCATTGACCCATCGAAAGCTGCCAGTCGCCCACAGCTGCCAGATGAATGACCTGACGGGAAAGGCGCCATGTGGCGTACTGTACGGCAGGTACCTACCTCCTAGGCAGGTACACTCCAAGGCCAGGGAGTTTAGTCTAATGCAAAGCATACCTGCCTGCACAGTGTGTAGGTATGTACCTAGGTAGTAGCAACACAGGGGCTTAGCAGCAGCACCGTATTCTCGGTCAAATCCTACCTAGGTACCTAGCCAGAATGCCACAGCACAACTGAAAGATTCTGATCAGCTAAAACAAGATATACAGCACCAGAGAGCTTGAGATACTGAGGTATGCCGCTGCTGCAACTTAGCATAAAGTACCTAGGTAACTACTACATACAGCAGGTACTAGTATAGTATACATACAGACTGGAGATATGTATTGTTGTGCTGGGGGCAGGGTGCAGGGAAGACGGGAGCTACCTCGTGTACCTAGGTAGGTAGGTACCTAAGGTACTGTATAGATAAGAGCTACTAGTATCTATTGTTCACAAGGTAGGTAGGTACATAAGTTAGTACCTGGTCTAAATATTCGGGTGACAACAACCCCGGACCTAGCAGATTTGGTGTACCCACGAGAGCATACAGTCCGTACAGTACTTAAGTAACAACAGCACAGTAATTACAAGTCACAGTAAGTAAACACTGTAACATAGGTAATTCTGTAAGTAAATTCTGTGAGATGCAATCATCTGCTTCGACTCTCGCGCTCCTTCCATATTGCTCCTCTTTTTCCTACGGATAAAAATAATGCCTACCTATATTAGGTCAGGTCGGTATATCTACTGTATGTGTTGTACAGCAATTTTATTTGGGTCTGTGTGTTGAGCGGCTGGTTCGCCTTGACGGGTGATCATTTGGCTGCTAACCCAGGTACCTAGTTGCACGCGGACTTACCTAGGTATACTGTAGTTGGTAGCACCTTGCTAGGTGGTAGACAGTGGGTATATCTCCACTCGGGTTTTCAGCCGCTGCATCCCAGCTGCAACTAGGAACGGCTCGCTCAGAGAGAGTAGCGTATTGTGTACCTGTCTTCCGAATGTAAAACACGAGCTACTCCAAGTACTCTATACCCAGACCACCTAGTCGATGTACAGTACAGCTGTTATGTCCTCCCTTCTGCGGTACCCCTGACTCCCGGGATTTTAAAGGAAAGCGAGCGCAGAGAGGAAAGAGGAAAGGAAGACGAAGGGAGGAAAGAGGTAGAACCCCAAATTTTCAAAGGGAAAGAACGAAAAGCAGAAAGACTGAGGCTCGAACGGAATGGTTTTCGAAGCGATCTCGTGGGAGAAAAAGCCATCAACGTCATGCGAACGACTGCCCCGAGCAACAGCATCGTACTCAACTGACAACCACTAACACGCGGGAAGAAGCATTGCTACGTAGGTAGGCACGTTGCTGGCTGCCAACCTCCTCCAACATACGACGGCCTTCATCGACCTGCATTTTGGATGAGTCGAGAGCCGGGTGAGCTCCTCGGGGGCGCACTGCCGACATCCACCGCCATCCACCCTCCCTCTGCCCAAGCTGTACATCATCGCGCGACTTCTCTCCGTCCTCGTCCGCGCCCGCCCGCAACACAGCATTCCTGCCGGGGTAGGTAGCTGCTGCACTCCCGCCGCCTACCCGCCTGTGTGCCTGTGTGCCCGCCTGCCTGCCTGCCTGCAGCTGCTCAAACCGAAGATCCTCGGTTACGGTTACGGTTTACAAGCACGACCTCGACGACGGCCTGCTGCCGGCCTGCTACCAACATGTCCGAGTCCGCCGACGCCAACGCCACTGCCAATGCCAATACCAATACCAATACCAACACCAACATTAACACCAACACCAACGCCAACACCAGCACTGCTGGTGCTGCTCCAGCCACCGCTCCCTCCTCCACCGCCGCTGCCGAGTCGCCAGCCGCCCAAAAGGCCGGCGCCGCGAAGGACAGGCAGTGCCCCTACTGTGGCCAGGCCTTCACGTCGTCGTCTCTCGGGCGCCATCTTGACCTGTACATCAAAGAGAAGAATCCAAAGCCGGCGGATGGCATACACGATGTCGACGCCATCCGTAAGCTACGCGAGGGCATCACCCGACGCCAACCAAGGGGCTCGCACGTCCGCCGTGATACATCCAATCCAAGCACCCCCGGTCCCTCTTCCAGAAAGAGCCCGGCTCCGGCCCCAACCCCGGCTTCGGATCCCGTATTGAGGCCACCCGCCATACCCAAGGAGGGCCAGTTCGTCGTCGATCATCAGACCCTCCGCTACCCGTTCCAGCCGTCGTGGGAGGCAACCGGCGTCATCAACGACATCCCCGCCCCAACCGGCGACCATGGGAGTGGCGGCGGCAGCGCCTGGGAGCCCCTGCGAGCCAGGGCAAGCCCGGGCAGGGATCCGTCCGCACGCCCTCAGCATCCGCCGCGAGCACCGAGCCGTGTAGCGCAAAAGGTGCAGTTCGACACAAAACAGCGGCTGGCCGAGGCCGTGGACACGGCTCGTGCCGCCGAGCTCGCATTGAGAGAATTGCTCAGTTCCATACGAGCTGCCAAGTACGCCTATCCCTCCCTCTTGTGCCGCCCACGGCTTGATAGACGCTGCTGCTAACCACCCACATCCTGAATAGACAACACGTCGACATGAACTCGCTGCCCTTCGACTTCGAGCCTCTGTCCCTCGACTTTCCCGCGCTTACCCTGCAATGTCTTCAAGCGCCGCCGACTCTCTTCTCCTCCACGCCACACCCAACCTCGACCTCGTGGTCTATCCAGCCGCCGGGCCAGAAGCAGTACGATGCACTGCAGATGTATTTCAGTGAAGAGTTCCGCAAATGGCGTGTTGCCTGTGCTACAGCTACGACCATTTCCGTCGAAGATCTGACCTACCCACCTTCTGAGACAAACTTTCCTCGTGATATGCGCGAAAGCGTCAAGAAAGCCGAGAAAGCTGCGGCGCTGCTGGAGAAACAGGTCCACGAACACTTGCTGTCAGCATACCAAGTGTGGGAGCAGCTGTCGCCGCAACGTCGCAACGAGCTTTGGGGCTTGGAGCTAGCCAGGAGTGTCGGCAGAAGGCAGAAGGAGCTTGAGAAACTGAAGGAGACACAGTACGCCGTCAAACAGGAAAATGCGAATCTCAAGACGCAGATCGAGCAGTTGAACAGTTTACAGCAACCGAGAGAGTTTAGGATCGTACCGCCGGCGACGCTACCGATAGAAGAGACATTTATGAACTACTTGTTAGGTCTAGGAGCCAGCGGCGTGAATGGGGTCGGTCTCACCGTCGAGGACCGGCACGTGGACCTGAATACAATGGTTGCCCGTGCCATCGATCGCTGGAAGTCTGTCATCGTATCGACTCGGGGCGCGGGGATGGGCGGTCAGAAATCACTCGATCAGGTCACACCGACCGCAACACCCACGAGTGCGACCACGTTACCTCCTCCGCCGCCGCAGCGTGGGGTGGGGACGCAGCCGCATCCGCCACAGAGATCTATAGCCTTGCCCTCGGCCCCGATGACTGCGGATGAAGAAAACAGTGACGAGGATGCCGATGCCGAAATGGATGAGGGAGATAGTTTCACTCCCATTGCGCCGTCTGTCGCAAAGACACCAGCGCAAATACAAACCCAGCTCGAGGTGTCACGGACCAGAGGTCATAACCAGCGAGGCACGAATAGTTCAGATGCGCGGTTCACGGGAAATTCCAACAACGGCATGAATAGAGGGCTCAGTCTCCGGCGTTCGATGCCTACCAACAATGCGACTACGCCTATGGCTGCCCAGCGCCAGGCCCCACCAGGGCACGTAAATAGCGATGAATATACAACTAGTACAAACCAGGGGGTCGTCTGCGGCGACCCTATGTACAGTAAGTAACTAATATGATCTTCTTCTCCTATCATCTCACCAGGTTGCAATCTCTAGACGTTTATGGTGGTGTTCCACACGGAGATAACTGAGCCACTCATAATCCATCGAGGCCTCACATCCCCACGAAGCAATGTTCCAGCCATGAATAAACTAACAGTGTATAGTGGACTAATAGATAATTGGAGCGATCATTGGAGGGCGTTTAAAAGGAATAGAAAAAAACTGCTGTGTGGGAGCATCAAGTGGTACATAAAAGGCTTTTTTGGAGGGTTCATCGACACCCTCCGTGGCATATATATTATATACTCATAGTGCGCGGACGGGGTCGTGGGTGTGTTGCATTAGACTAGGAAGGGGTGGCTGTGATCCGGACAAACGGCTTCTCCTCTCTTCTAGGGATTTGTTGGGTGCAAGAATATCCGGGGGTTGGATCATGTTTGATAATCATGGGCCTGGAATATATCTCGTTCTGAGCAATTCGGATTGTGTTTAGAGTTGCCACTGTTTGGATTTGTAGTGTATAATTGTCGTTGTCACCTGAAGTTGGGATATTAGGTATAGATATATATATGTGAGCGTACATGATCTAATGGATGGGCTAGTTTAGTCTATATAAGTAATAATATATGTATGGCTCGATTCAGGCCCGAGTTTGGCGATATCAGAGGGTACTGACTGACTATGCTTCACTTCACTTTATAATACTGCAGAGAGATACTACATAGACAAAGTGAGTGATATCCTGTAGACTTCTTGGGTTGGCTATCTTAACTTCTTCGTCTCCGGCCGCTTAATTCCTGTGCTAGAACGTTTTATGCTTCTAGGGAGTTAGGTTAATTTATGCGATCGGTCATCAGAAAACACGGCCTACTCTCGAGTTGCTCTTCCCTACCTCTACTAGTCTAGATACCTCGTAGCCGGCGCTCACGTTTCCGGCTCTGGTCCGAGAATTAGGCCTAGAGATACCGTAGGAAGAGAGACCGGCTGTTGCTCATTTGTAATTGACCGATGGCGCGAGGCTCGTTTGTTTTAGGCAAGAGACCTGACTAGGGACCTCGAGTTTTTGAGTTCTGGGACGGTAGCTCTCGGATCGATTTTCAGATGTGCTGATGGGGTAAGACTCGCTCGCTCTCTCCCAGCTTCTGTTAGGCACTGTGTTCTAGTATATTCTCCGTCGTGGTGTAGTCTTGTTTCTTGAGGTGGCTAGTTAGTTGATGGATGAATCGTCGTGCGTATTCTTTAGCTGCTGGATGTAAACCTTTGATGGCTAGTTTTTTATAGCTTCATAGTCTTTCAGCTGTGCGGTAAAACAGATGAAGAATAGTAGAACTTACGTTTGTCGTGTTTACGTGTATAAGGTCATAGGAAATAGTAGTTTCACTCGTCTTCTACCAATAATCAATACGTATTTCTTGAGCCCCCAGGAGCCAGTCGTACTTTTCATCGAACTCTCCCTCGCCTAATTATCCGCTATCGCTTATGTCGAGGTACTGGGCGCTGTTATTCCTCAGTCCCAGTATACTTGCTCTTTCCATGGAAGGGTAGAAATAGGCCGTATAGTAGTGGGTTGCTGGATAAGTGGTGGCATGTCCGAGTTAAGTACCCTCCGAGGGCAGAGAGGGATATAAACCTCGATACGTGTGTACTACTTCTAACAGACGTTCCCAGATACCACCTCGATGGTATAGTGGTAAAGTAGTCGGCAGGATAAACTCTTGTGTCAGAGGCAGGGCCATAGGCATTCAAGGGTTTTCCGGTCAGAGGGATGTTGAGTATAGCTTAAGCTCTGTGATTCTTTTTTGTATGCACTCAAGGCTTACAGTTCGATTTTTCTCCAAGCTGTTCTTTTTTTTCTCCTCCCCTTTTTAAAAATATGTTGTGACCATTATTATTTATTAGGCTACATAACTATCATTAAGTACTCGAACACAACTGTGGCCCCTACCGCTCCCACGAAGGTCCCAAAACGGGCTCATCTTAATTTCTAGCAAGTTTGATATCGACATTTCCTTCGAGCGCGTAACGAAAATTATCTCATTGCTCGAACATGCCCACCATCCTATCTAATCTATACTCTCTCTGCCAGCATATTGAATCACTGCGATGAAAACACTACAGCTCACGCTGCAGACCACACGTATCAATATAGTCCTGCATGTATAAATAGAGAGTGAAAGCAAGTCAAGCTAGAAATATTACCAACAAGTTACCCGCATTAAAGCTAATAATGTTCAAGGCATAGAGCACCTATTAATGGCATTTCCCCTCCACAACCGGAGCAGATGGAACGCCCAATAGGCCCATGCTCGATAGAGAAGGGACGTTTGCTCTTTCAACTCCAAGTTGATACCTGGTCCTGGGTATAAAATACACATAATACTTCTTTATACTGATACTCCGGCTCACCTACCGGCATCGTTACATATTTTACATAACTAGTACTCTCCAAAGCTTACCCGTAGAGGTCCTCAACACTCCCGAGCGAGCCACCTACACAGCTTCCGGAAAGGGGCAACTTTGCGCCCGTTGGTGCGCAACTCGCATCGCATTGGAAATTAATACACCATATGTCAAAGCATTCAGGGGGAAACGGGAATTTAAGGATTGGTCGAGAACAGTATTCAATCTCAGCCCCTGAGGCACAGCACCGACTCACTTATATGCATGTTGGTCTCATGTGCATATAAGTCCTAGACTAGTAGTCGTGCCCCGTCAACTGAAATTGAATTCTCCAGCCAATCAGATATAAAGCTACCCTAAGTTATACACAAGGTATTAGCTGCAGCAATCATGATCGATGTCGTCGGACGGAAGCCCCCGCGGACGTGGTGACATTGAGGTGAGATGGTGGTGTGTTGTGACCAAGTACCGCTCATGTGTCGATGTGTGGTAGGTAGTGTAAATAGTCTTAAAAGGCGGCTTAGGTCAGACGTACCAGCAAAATGCCACAGTCGGGTCCAGCCGTCGCAGCCTGCGGTTGAATACCTCGGTATTCTAAGAAGTACTCCAAGAACCGCAAGAGCACGACGGGGTTCCCTGATCTCATTATCATACATTTCATACTTAATGGTCACATCATGGGTATCGAGTTAGTCGAGCCCAACATGTTCTAGAAGCCACCATAAGCATAATCTCTCCAAGACGCATGATGAGTCTAGATAGGGATGGTAGTACAGGTAGAGTCTCGTCAGGATATATGCTTACTTAAGTAACCGTAGAGAGATGCCCGATCGTAAGCCCGAGAGCATAAGCTTTCCAACCCGACGGCGCATACCGCCTTACGGACATGAAAATCTGCCTACCGCTCAACCTTGAATAGAGGTAGGCTACAGAATCAATCAATCACATACCACCGCCCATTCGAGGGACAACCAGAAGGGCAATAAGCCCGGCATAAATGCGCCACGCACACCTACGCATAAAATAGACAAGAAACTAGTGACCCATAACACGAATGGCTAAGGTAGGTAAGCTGAAAAAGCTGAGGTGCCTAAGTGAGACACGTAGTCTTAGTATGAGACTAGTCATACCAAATGAGGTTCAAGCTATGTTAAGGTAGGTATAGCAACCAGCTAAATGTTGTCTGTGCTGATTAGTGTAGGTACCAGCGAGATTTCGAGAGAAGGGCTGGAAAAACGAAGTCGAGTTACAACTTTATATATGTCCGGTGCATTAGTCGTAAGCTAATTGAAGGCGAAGAACGGAACTACATAAATAATGCTGACAAGGTGCATATACAGGGATACGATAGTTGTCATCAAATGGTATCAAGCGACGTTTTGACTGTACAACATTTACGTAGTATTATATCTAACGATAGGACGGGTTTATATAGTATCAGAGAGTCTACTATTTCTGCCGACATGATGGTGGAAGATAGAGTGAAAAATGCATCAAGTTATATACGTGCGTGATATCTTTCTCTAACTGCAAAGCCATGAAGCACCGTAACGCTGGCCAAAACCCAAACATGCTTGCCCATGATCGGCAAAAACAAAAAACAGTCAATGAACCCCAATAATTTCCCGCTTTGGCTTTTACATGCAATCATCAGATGAACGTCCCGGGGTGCTAACCAACTCATGTTCGTGGGTTGGAAAGCACCAACATCTCCCATCAGGCCTCTAGCCCCACCATTACCACTGGGCGTATTATGGAACCGCAATTATGAAAAATGATATGTGGATAAGATAGATGCCATCCGATGTTCTCAGGTCTCTCATTTATTTGTACAAGCGGAAACGCTAACGGACTGATACACAAAGGACCGCTTAGAATAGAAATCTCGGTTCGATAATGCGCAACCGGTATTAAATCCAGTGTCCTATTTACAGAGCCATGGCGGCCAAGAGACCGGCACCGACCAGAGCGCCGCTGAAACCAGGCTTGAAAGCAGCGTTGGTGGGGGCGGGCGTGGTCGAGGTCGAGGCAGGGGCGTCAGTGACGGAAGCTGATCCGCTGGCAGTGGGGGTGGCATTGCCGCCAGTCTGGCTGGCGCTGTCGCTGGAGCTACCGGCGGAGCCAGTTACAGTCGCAAGAGTGCTCGTGTTAGACTTGGTGGTGGTAGCGCTATCATCCTTGGAGCTGGTGGACTGAGCAGACTTGGTGGTGGTGGGCTTAGCGGTGCTGCTGCTGGAAGTCTCATCGCTGTCGCCATCCTTGCCATCGGTAGTCTCAACGTTGATGCTCTGGTAAGAACCATCGGAGCCCGACTTCCAGACGTATTGCTTAGCGTTGGAGACGCCGTTGGAGTAGTCCTGGATGGTGACCTTCTGGTAGTAGGCAGTGTAAGGACCCTTGGAGAAGTCGGCAAGACCACCAGCCCACTGAACGGTGCCCTCAGGGGCCTTGGAGTTACCAGCAACCCAAGCACCGAGCTTGAGCTGGCAGGGGGTCTGGGGGAATCGAGTACCGGCCTTGGCATCGGCGTACTTGAGCTCACGAACCAGGGTACCGTCGATGATCCAGTGGACGTAGTCCTTGGTCCAGTCGAAGGTGTAGGTGTGGACAACGGACTGAGGGTTGGTGACGGGGGAGAATCCACCACGGTCGAAGGTCGAGTCATCACCCTTGCCGAAGTAGTTGGTCTGGACCTGCTTGGTATCGCTACCGATCCACTCCCAGTCGATCTCGTCACGGTCGTCGGACTGGAGGACAACACTCGTCACAATACCGGCACCGGGGGCAGCGATGACCTGGACGTCGACCTTGCCGAAGAAGATGTACTTGTTGCTGGTGATTGTGGGGGCCTCGGTCTCCTTGCTCATGCTGAAGGCAGCACCCTGGCTGCTGTACTTGAGGGTGGTGCCATCGGCAACGGTGAAGAAGTCACTGGCGCCCTTGGAGAAGTCGACCACTACGGTGTTTTCCTTGCCAACAGCGGCGTCAGGAGGGCAAGCTACATCGCTTTGTTAGTTACCGTTTTGTGCAATTAAAATTAAGCAATCTCCACCTCGATTGTCCCCCTTTCTTCTCACGCGGGACTACTGCACTTACACTTTTCTCTGGGGTCACACGCGGTGAAGGTCTGGGCAGAGACCAGGTTGGTGGCAGCGAGGGCCACGGCGGTGGCGGACAGAAACTTGGAGAACATGGTGTATATGTCTAGGTAAAATGTGGCTGTTGTGTGTACAGATGTATATAGACGCAAAAGAGACGAGATATTACAAGATGGTGTATTAGGCCAAAGGGGCTCGAATGGGGTGGCTTCGTGTGGTTATAAGCGAAAGACACAGCAGACGGATGTGGCGGTGTTTATATTCTGCTACGTTAAGCGAGTGATGCAGCAGAGTAGAGCGAAAGATGAACAACGAAACGAGAAGGTGAGGGAGAGGAGGAACAGGAGGGCAGGATCCTTGACTTTTATTAGTAGTATTACGGTACCGTCGCCTGACGGTCACGGTCAAAGGCAAAGGACCCATCGGACTGGAACCAGACTAGGCCGCATGTTTCCATAATTTGCGGCGGAGGTCCCTGCCCACCCTGCGTTTGTCTTGCCTATCTCCCCACGCGCGCGCACCTGCCTGCCTGCCTGCCTGACTTGCCTTACTGCCTGCCTCACCCATCACCCCATCACCCATCGCTCATGCCGTATGCCATCCCCTTGGAAGTCCGATACTATTACCTCTGTTATAGCGGGTGTTCGCTCTGTGCGGTCGTAGGGCAGGTACAGTGCCAGTCTTGCTCCCCCATATCGTCAGTCTCGCTGCTCACTTCCTCTCCATTTCTCCATGTTCGATCAGTTAGGCCTTGTCCGCATCTAGTCTAGCCCAGATACTTGTCTGCCTTCAACCCCGGGCTGTCAGATCCAAAGAGCGTCGTTTTTCTTTCTCTTTCTTCGTGTTCAATATCCTGACTCATACTATACTTACTACAATATCCATATACATACATACCTACATAGGTACTGTACCCTACACACCCTACACGTGTCGTGGTGCCTATACTTAGTAGTGCAGTGCAGTAGTCAAGCCCTCTCGTGTCTTCCAGGCGTTGCAAGAGGGCATTGAGACAGTCTAGTGCGCCTAACAGTCTCTCTCAGCAGGCAGGACCAGATCGGCCTCGACACCGCTAGACACCGCTAGGCACTTCAGCTGTTGTTAGTTGGCAGATTAGCGTATTATTTTCCGCATACCTGCAAGTACCGTACTCTGTAGTAGACTTTAGTAGGTACACTACGGATCCGTACGGAATAGGTATGTACATACGGATAAGGCAATGCTGTAAGGTATCATTACCCCTGGCGAGCCCTGCTCAAAAAAAAAGTTCCCAGGTCGTCCTTGGCCTAGCCAACCAGCACTCGTCGCCTCGGCCCTACATAGATAGCATCGAGCGCATGAGATTTGCGGCGCTGCTGATCAAACCTAGCCGCTCTCGGGCCAATCAGCCGCCGCCAATCCTCAGCACTATTCGCTGCGCCCCCCTTTCACGCCCCATGCCTCTTTCATAGCGCCTTCATAACACTCCATCGCACTCCATTATTCTTCGTGATGATCCCTGCAGCCACCCAAGTCCCCGCCAAGTCCCTGCCAAGTCCCTGCCCAGTCTCTCCCAAGCCCCTCCTCCTTCGCGTTCTCCTTTGGTCCACCAATCTCCCCGGCCGCCGCTCGGCTCCTTCCAGACAAAGGAGGGACCCTGACTGCGATGACCAGATCAGCTCGTCGTGGCAGCGTCAGATGCCTCGACGCTACGTTGCAATTTGCACGGCTTTACGAGTTGGTCCGTACCTACTGTACGGTATGTGTGCAGTGCTGGTTGCCGTCATCTTCCGATATTCAGCGTCTCGCTACTCATAGCACACACGTTTGGCTGGCTTGTGGCTTGCATTGTTTGTCTTATTCGTCTCGCTCGTCAATTGACGGTTGGGAAATTTCATCATTGTACAGCACTCACTGTACCTACATATGTAATGTACTGTTGACACCCGGTTGCCAAGAGGCTATCCGTCTCCAAATCCGGGCGACGATTCAGCCGTTGGCTTGCCTCTTTAGTTCGACGACTCCCAGACCCGGCAGCCGGACTGGATTCGCTTAGGTACCAACCTGGACCCTGGATTTCCTCGCTTCTTGGCAGCTTTCATTGGTCAGAGAAGTTACCCGTTTGGGCCATATTCAAATGTAGTGTTGCGAATATGGGTCTCTCATCACACCTGCATGTTATCCTGGTCAGGAGACGATGGCATGTAGACAACTACAGTAGGTAAGTAAAACCGCCCCCAGGCAACGAGACCCGTTGCTATCGGTCGGCATCGGCATCTTTACAACATTCCCGAAACCCCATTTCCATTTTGCCATCATAGAAACGAACTGGTGACGATGGCATGGCCGTTGCACAACTATACTAGTATACAACGGAGGGGCACCAGAAGCGTTTTGTCAAAATCAGATACGACAGCTTGGCCTGCAAGGTGCAGATCATGCAAGCAGCCTTCACCACTCGCCAGCCAGCGTCGCATGGCTGTTTGAAATGAAAGTTTGGTGAGACTGAGCAAGTGGGATGAAACGAACCCCTCCAACGGACATCTTGTTACGGAGTAGATGTTTCGCATATGCTGGCGCCCAAAACCACTTGCCCGATTTGACATTCTATCACAATTATCGCATGAAGCATGACGAGAAATAACAAAATTGGATTTCCATCTGGTTGTCGGAGGGCCGACAGAGGCATTTCCATTTACGCCACTTGGCCGCATTATTTGTTTACCGTCAGCCAACCAATTCGAAAGTCTCATCTTGTCATTAAACATGCAACATTTTCACCGTCATTGCCACTCACGCCAACACTTGCACACGATATCGAGTTCATCGTCAGCATCGCCTTCCACGTGATGAGATTATGAGTTTGAATATCGAGCTATTGTTCGTGTTCATATTGCCCTAGTGCAGACACAATTGGAAAGTCATGCCACGAAACACCCCGACCCGGGCTAGTCCGGCGGCATACACTATCTGCGCTATTTTTGGATCTTCGTGTTGGGTACTGTACAAAGTATAGCACCTGACATCTAACACATTATACTTAATCATTACACTTTCAAACTGATAGAATAATTTTCTCTTCGTTAGGACGTTCTCTCTGTTCCGCTGCTACCGCCGAGCTGGGTGCCGGCGCATTACCGCGACGCCAATGCGACCTATCCCATTAACTCGGCACGCAACGTCGCGGAGAATTATTCAAAAACGTGGGTAGCGATTTTACTAATGATGATTTCAAGAATGGAGGACTGCTAACATGGGTTTATTTTGCCTAGACCCTAATCTCAGTACTTTGTTGCCATGTCTCTATTGAGGAAATTTCCGTCTGATGATGATCTTCCACCATAGATTGGTATAAATTGAGAAATTTCATCGCAAGTCTCATTCTAGAAGCTCACTCTATTGATCCCTCCTCGCCTTGAATCCTTGGTTGGCTTTTGCGCCAACCATAGCACCATTCCACAAGCCTACCTACGTACCTAGGTACACTTAAGGATATTACGGCTTCCAGAAGTGCTATTCCTGATCTCATTCATTTGCTAACCCAAATAGTATGATTTCAAGTGGAAAAACTCGGACAATGAAGCGATCCTTAATTGGTATATTGATTGGGTGCTCAGCCACCACTATATCGCTTTAAGAGAAAGAGAAAGAGAACGGATGTTTACGAAACGAAAACCTCTTGCATGATCAGCGTAGTAACAGAAACATAAAGAGTTGCTAGCGAATCGTATTGTGGTCTAAGACTGTTCTGGTGAGTCTCGTGTTGTCGGCCGCCGATCGGCTTACGCAGTAACAGCCAGATCAGTATCTTTACTGGCACATTTGTCGCTTTAGGCAAAGGGATCCTAGGAATGCATATCACCGGGTCAACAGCTAAGTTGGCGCAGTTTTATGGATGCTAAGTACACATGTTTGTGACAGCCTACAGATAGGCGGAATGAGTGAAACACGGCTAGGAAGTGCAAAACTCCTGCGAACTTAAAATAAGCACCTCGACTGTGCCCGAAAGCCAAGTATTGTATATGAAACATTTCGTCACGTTACGCTCCAACGAACCTGAAGATTGTCTTGCCAAATACCCAAACTCCCCTATCACCGCAGAGATGCCTCTAGAACCGGGAAGCACATCGATACCTGAGTTCCACACTAAACTACAAAACTGCAACCGCATCATCGCGCTCTGCGGCGCCGGGCTCTCGGTGGCGTCCGGCATACCCACGTACCGAACCGCAGGGGGACTCTGGACAAACGAGCAAGCAAATGTGCTCGCCTCGGCGGAGAAATTCGAGACTGACCCAGACCTGGCCTGGCTGTTCTATTCCCAGCGCCGACACATGTCTCTCCAGGTGGCGCCGAACCCAGGTCATCACGCGCTGGCGGAACTAGCCCGGCAGAGACCTGAGTTCTTGTGTTTAACGCAGAATGTGGATGGTGAGTGAGTGACAGTTACTGGTGTCGTACAGGGAGGAAGTGGCGCCGAATGTGGTGGAGCCATTTTCGAAGATCCCTGGCTACCTACCTATGTAGGTAGGTATTTACGTCTCGAGAAAATGTAAGACTGATTAATGGGGCTTCAGGATTGTCACCGCGGGCAGGTCATCCGAAAGAGCAGCTACGTATGCTCCACGGCTCGCTGTTCGATCTTAAGTGCAACGACGCTAAATGCGGGTACATCCAGCGGGACAATTTCGATGACCCGCTGTGTCCCTCCCTCGCACCGGCCTCGAGGGATCTCGAAGGCGGCCTGTTGACTATGCCGCTGTTAGACCCGGCGCAAGAAGTAGCGCGCATCCCGGCGTCCGAGCTCCTGCATTGTCCCGAGTGTGGCACGTTGCTGCGACCGGGGGTCGTGAGATTCCGAGAAGAGCTCGACGGCAAGATGCTCGAGGAGATCAGGGCCTGGATCGACGAGAAGAAGGTCGACCTCATCCTTGTTATCGGCACCGGCGCCGAGGTCTGGCCCGCTGCTGGGTTCGTGGTGCAGGCCCGGAAACAAGGGGCTGCGCTGGCCGTTGTCAATACGGATACAGCGAACTTGGGCACGGCGAGGGATCTGAAGCACGGTGATTTCGTCTTCATTGGGGACTCGGCTGAGCTGCTACCTAAGTTGTTCGAGCCTCTTATCAACAATCCTATGTGAACAGGAGTAACTCAAAATTTATTTGAAGCTGTGGTGGACAAATAGTATGTTTCGAAGTACAGTGAGTATCTTGTTGCTAAAACTACGTGATGGATATGGATTTAACTAAATACTACCGAGACGTCTTCAGGGCATACCTCGCAAACTTGCTGCCCACATTGTTGTCACGGATGCGACGAGCATTAGAGCGCAGGTTGTGAATACGCCGTCGATGTTGTTGTTGTCCTTTGCTACTAACAATGACACGATGACGAGGACATTAAACGGGATACGCACTACAGCAGTCGGGGTCAGCTCTCAAAAATTTCAAGCGTTGTACGTAAGAAATTTCGGAAGCCTGGGCAGCCTCTGAGACATAATCTTGGCCTCAATTAGGGCTTTCGTGGTGACTGAAACATAAAGGAAATGACAACGGAAATTACTTACTAATGCTGTACACCGTAGCGCGGGCGTCGTCGTCAACCAAGTGCCCCTTTAAGTATCCAATGCAGGGGGTGAACATGCCGATGCAAGCCTGGAGGAGACAAAATAGCCAGAAAGAGCCGGCCTCCGTCTTCGCACCCGCGAGCTTAGCGAAGCAAAAGGTCGCAACCGAGATGATACCGACCGCGAGCTGCCAGTATCTGACGTTCCGCTTGTCCATGATTATGTTGAAGACGAGCGCCGCAGACATGGAGGCGGCCATGAAGCTGGAATAGATGACGCCGTAGGGCAGCTCGCCCCCAGATGCCGTGCCGCGGAGAGAGCTGAGCGTCGGTATCCAGTAGAAGACGAACAGGTTCATCGAGCCGTCGAACATGGTCGATGCGAATGCCAGGGCCAGGACCGTCGGCGTCTTGAGGGTAGACCAAACAGACGGGCGAGCTTGTGTTGGCTTTGATGAAGCGCCGAAGTTTTCGACCTGTGAAATATGAGTCGTGATCAGACGGGAAAGCTCTGTAAACGAGGCATGTAAGGCGCTTACCCAACGAGACCAGATAGCCTGGAGCCCCAACCACAAGAGCACCACGCTCATGAGGAAGGGGCTCTTCTTGGTGCCGGTGACCCATATCAGCACCTCGCCGACAAACCCGCTTAGTATGGCGGCCAGGCTGTTGACGACGCTCGTGGCCGCGTAGGTTCGCGTCAAGTCGCACCCGTCGGCGGCGAGCTTACGCTCGTGGAAGTTGGTCACCATCCAGCTGTCGAAGACGGTGAAGAGGATGCTCGTGCTGATGCCGCCGAGGACCCGGCCTAGGAAGAGTAGAGGCGTCACGGGCACGACGGTCATGAAGCACGACAGCGCATACAGCACGCAGTACACCATGCAGTATAGCTTCCGGCCGTACTTGTCGGACAGGGCCCCTATGAAGTACACGCTCACGGCCGTCGTAACGAGGTCGGTCATGTACAGGTTCAGGACCACGCCGGGCGCTAGGCCGTACTCGTCTCTGTAGAGAGAGAAGAGGTAGGGTCCCTGACGCCCTCCGTTAGTATGAGATGGCGAGCCAGTCTACTGCTTCTTACCTGCAACCAGTCAGCGGCCACGGCGAGAACATATGCCTTGTACCAGCGGGCCTCGGGATGTTCGTCCTCGTGCGCTGGGAATTTGGGGACCTCGGGCTGGCGTTCAAGGGCCTGCTGCCGAGTCGGCTGGAAGACGAGCAGCGCGCCGCATAGCGCGAGCAGGCCGCCGAAGCAGACGTAATAGTAGTACTCCATGATGGGGCGAGATCTAATGATGTGATAGTACTCCGTTCAGTGTTCACGCAGAACTTAAGGGGTTGAGAACATCGGCCTCTGGCTCGAGGCGGCATGAGGCTGAATTATACTCGCCATGTTTGTACGACGACGCTTTTACACGAGACTTTAGCCATCTGGTTTACTGGAAGTTGACACTTGTCGTTTTTGTAATTATCCGGCTTGGGATGAATGAGTGAGGGAGCGAGTAAGTAGGTGAGTGAGTGAAGTTCGTGGGCCGCTCGACAGCCACCGAGCCGTGATCCGAAATTGTTGATACTGTAAGTAGATGATGCAACGGGTCGTCGGAGACGTTGTCATTTCTGACCCACGATCTACAACGCGGAGTTACTGGGATAGTGGTGGTAAGTCGTCTGAGCTTGAAGGGGACGCGCAGCATCATGTCCAGGGAGGAGAGTGAGTGCGTGTTCGGATAAATGAGTTCTGCCGTTGATTCTGGGGATAGTGGGTAAGGGGTTATCGAAAGGGCTCTTGGGCAATGATAATGTGTGGGATATATGTTGGTCGGCGACCATCTATCTCATAACTGGGACGGATCCGATGCTACGTGGTTAGTTGTCAACTGCAGCAGATGTATCACTTTGCCTTGCATGGCTCTTACACCAAACCTCAACCATGACGACGATGCTTCTCGCGAGACAAAGGAAACAGTAGTCTCTCTACATGGACCGGGCTGGCCAACCGAGGCGTCTGGCACGCCCCATTATTACTAATTGTTTTAAGATATAATTTCATGCGCTTCCGACTTTATACCAGGGTCCAGCTGCAGTTTGGGACACGCGGGGTGGTTTAATGAGTCAGTGCACTTGTTGAACACGTCTTGATGCCAGCACTTAAAGAGTAATGATGTGCTACGTAGTATTGGTAGCGGGTTTGACGAAGCTAACTAGACATACATACAGTAGTCAGTCACATAGATACTGACTCTATCGGGTTGATGTGAATAGGTATTGCTCTTGTTGTTCGTCTATAAAGGTGTTGCTTAATTTTTGGCGGGGAGGGGGGAAAGATACGGGTTGTGTGTTAGTTGTTTGTTAGCTGAATTTCTGCTTCTTTGTTTGTTTGTTTTTTTCTTAATTCTTTTGGTCTCCTCTTGACCCCTGCTAGGTAGGACAGCGGATATCGACGGGCTATGTGGCTACAGTAGATTAGCGAAGATGACGATGTTGTCATCTCGGTATGAAATTGGGGAGTTGAATGCTTCGTAGCGAGCAAATTGATCCACCGATAAAACGTTATTGGCGAGGGTTTGATTGGTGCAGGCGGTTCGGTGCGTGTCATAGGTCATGGAGACAAGCGATCGATGATTGTCTCCGTTTTTATATATACCTGGATGGATGCCGGTCTGCGTACTGCAAGACAGGTACCTCATGCTCATGCTCATAGTTCAGTAGTATATGACGAAGGTGCGCTTCCGCTTCCGTTGGTGCGTGAGACAACAGGAAATACTTTACCTACTATCTAAACAATCGATATCTCCGATCCTCGGTTTTGCGGATTGCACTTGCATACGGTACTTTTATAAGGTACATGATACGGGTAGGTAGTGAACAATGGATTGATTGCATTGCTCTATTGTATACCTCTAGGTATCGCCCGAACCCGTCACTCATGTGCACCCGTCCGTCACTCAGTCATTCATTCATTGATTAAGCTTTGCCGCTAGGTAATCTTAGACCGGCTCTAGACGTTGAACCTTGTTTAAGTGCTCAATTACCCATCCTGTTCCATATCCTCTTTTTTCTGTTAGTTTCTAACACGCGTACAACCTCTGTCTCTCTGTCTCTTTGCCTTTCTGCCTCTCTGCCTCTACGCCTTCTTGTTGCAGGCATCCATTCGTTTGTTCCGTCTACGTCTTCGTCTTCACCTACGTCTCTATACTCACCTCTATATGCCTGCCGCCGCATTGCCTCGCCATTTTGTCCCTTCGGTTGCATCGCTCCCCCATTGACCCATCGCCCCTACACGCGCATCCGTCAAAGAACCCGATATACCACTGTCTAAGCCGCCTCCACCAGATTGGTTCCTTCTCCGGTTCACCGGTCGCCTTGTCGCCACCAGTCGCCTGCGTCAACCACTTCGCGCCATCTGCCCGGAAGAGAAACAAGGCGAAACCAACCACCCACTGCAACACCTATAGACCGAGACGGCGAAACGAGACAGTAGAGGCAACACAAAGGGGACCATCGCTCACCGACTAACTGACTGCATCCCTTGCACCTGTCTCAGACAGCAGATGGACGCGGCTTGGCGGTGTGTTGTCGAGCATACACCCACACCACGGCCCGTCTAGAGCAGCACCGTGGTCTAGAAGGGGATAAGGGAGGACGGCCGGAATAAAGAGAAAGCGTGTGTGTGACGGGCCGAGGCTTGATTTCTGTTCTGTTCTGGTCTGGTTTCCAGTGGGGGAGGGGTGCAATATTGTACTTTTATTCGTCCATCTGCTACAGCACATACTGTCTCCAACGGTAGGTACATACATACTGCACGCAGGGCCTACGCTACCACTACACGCTACAGCACAGCACAGCGCAGCACAGCGCAGCACAGCAGCATGGATGGGGAGAGGACTACGGAGAGACATGGGGACAGCAGGGAGAGAGAGAGCGATACGTCGGCCACCGCTGCCCAATCGAAGCGCCCGCCCTACGCCCGCCGCGCCACCGACGGCAACGACGCTCACCACCGCCCCAAACACCAGAAACGGCTTGTTGGAGTTGGAGGTGGCGCTGGTCGCTTCCACGCCCGCGTCGCCTCGTCCAAGGCCCTGCACCACAACAACAATAACAACACCACCGCCAACAACAAGAACCATCCTCAGGCCGCCGCAAAGTTGAGGAGCCGTGCATCTTCGCCTGAACCCGAGCGCCCCCCTCTGGCTGCCAACACCCAGCGTCGCACCACCTCCGACCTGAGGCTGGCTGCTGTCGCCCTCGACCCCCTCCCCGACCCCGATTCTCACCACCCCAGCGGCAATTCCGGCCTGAAGAAGAACCCCTCCCAGTCGAACCTCGTCTCCAAGCGCAATCGCTCCCACGTCGAGGTCGCCAAGCGATCCAAGTCCGCAGCCAACATCAAACGCTCCTCTTCACACAAGGACGTCCAGAAGCTCAAGGGCGCTAAGAACCAGGTGCATTTCGACTTGGGCAACGACGACGACGACGACGGCTACGAAGACGAGTGGGTTGACGCAAGCGCATCTGCATCCCCATATCTCTCCAGGCGCGGCTCCGTCGTGAGCGGTGGCCAGTCGCCCGCAAAACCACCTTCGCCGACCGGCGACGGCTCGCCACCGCATACCTCTCCAGTCGCTGCTCGCCATTCATTTGACCTTCACGATACATCACCCACGCGCCAGCGAGTGCAGCGTAACAACTATATCACATCCCGTCTATTGCAGCGCACGCCTTCTCACGGCGCGCCTCCCCAGATGTCTGCCGAGACTATCTCTGTACCTCCGCCCTCTGGCTCGCCCCCCTCCCAGGTGAGCCATGGCTCGTCGAGCCTCTATGGCACACCCAAGACAAGTGCGCTCGGCGCGAGTGGCCCAGAAGAACTGGTCTCCCGTTTCATTAATGGGTCTGGGCCCAGTTCAGGTGGGCACGGTGAGAGTGATTCGTACTTCGCAGCGTCGCATACGCCCGTACGCCGGAATGAAGGGGGAGTCCGACGACCACAGTCGCTTGGCAATCTGAACCAGGCTTCTCGGGATTCAGCCAGCGAAGAGGAGGACAGCGCCCTAGCACCTCGATCGAGATCAACGAGAAGCAGGGCGGCGCCTGCCAGCCAGTCGCGCATCCAGCAGAAGCTCAATCTTCAGCGTGCCAGCTCCACCATGGAACCTGCTCAAGCAGGACCGGGCGTCGGTGTTGTTGGCGCGAGCCTGTTGGTCGGTAACACCGACTACGAACACCGCGACCCTCGTATCGGCAGGCTTCTTGAGCGTGCGGGAATGGAATACCTGGTGGTCCGACGGTACCAAAACCCCATCGCGCGATCCATCACACGACTATCACATTTCCCCGGCACCAACAACAACCGGCAAATTATTAAATCAAACGGCACGAACGGGGCGACGAACGGTAAAACCTCGCTGGACTTGGATAGAGCAGGACGGCCCGGGTTGAGCAAGAGCCTAACCCAGATGGCACTATCTCGGCCGACGACACCGCGCCGGTCGACCTCGATACGAACGGCGGGGGCCAGATCGAGCTACACGGCTGCGGATGACGAGAGGCTCCACGACCGCACCAGCGGCTCGAGTTACGTTGACGAAAACGACGACGGTCTTGCGGCACTACTGCGCAACCTCTGGGATAAGAACACAGATCTCAACGCGAGCCAGGACTAATTTAATGCACACAAGGTGACGGAGGCACGTTCATTCTGTTTGTTGTTGTAGAGTAGGTATTGATATACATAAGATATTACGGCGTGTGGGTTGGGTTGGTTGGTTGGTTGGTTGGTCGGGTGGTTTCCCATGCATTTTGGACCCTTCTCGTCCCACAGGGTTCGAGCGTTTGCTTTTCTACACTACACATATACCTGGCATACACTTAATGGATGAGAGTTGATCACCGACGCAACGCGCCTGTGGGTTTGTTGAAGACTACTTAGCTAATAGCCGTTAGACACATCTGAGCTGGAGTTGTATGAGTGTTGTGGTAGCTAGGCTGTTGTGATTATCGATGTTGCTGTTAATACCCCTTGCTTATCCCCGCGATCGGGACATGCTTCGTGTGTTGTAGATGAAGACTCATTGAGTGCTATCATCTTAGTTTAGATAAGAGATCTGGCCTGGACTTGAGTATCTGTTTTGAGCATACCGCGGCTCCATCGTTTACCCAAAGTGCCTTCCTTCATACGCTTATTGCCCCAGCTGGTCTGAAGGCTCTACTACACGTCGTTTCGTCACAACACTGAACTTCATATGTATATAGGCCTGTTAAGATCGTACGGCGACTCGGCGGGGAGCATCTCAGTATATCTGTATATATAGGTATCGTTGTCTATGTAGAATTATTGTTTGTTGAACAACGATTTCGAGAGGCGCGTGGTTTTGTAGTAGTCAATCAACAATGACGGGAAAGGACTGAAAACATACCCATAGAGTTAATATGACGCACCCATGCATGACATATCTTGAGCATCATGCACCAAATTTGAGAACAGAACCCTTCTGGCGGTTGGTAGGGATGATAGAAACCTTAGCTAGGTTAGCGAGAGAGACTTTGATGATAGATAGGGGGCGGATGGATAGATGCACAGGTGTTGCCGTACTCTGTCTATATCCGGCTTCTTGTATCGAGGTTTATCTCGCCTGTGGTGTTGAGTGTGCTTTAAACATTAATGTGTGTAGATTTTCTAGCACGGGATGATATCGCGATTCTACAATACTAATTGGGGTAGACTCTTTGGTTGGAAGAGGCTTTTGTGTCCAAGCCGATGAGTTGAATCTATTGTCCACGAATCCTACCTATAGGAAGGACTATTGCCAGAGAACATCGATAAGACTCTTGTAGATCGGGTCTTAGATTTAGATTATTATATAATAGCACCCATTAGACTGACCCTCGGCAATGGACCCTGAAATGGAAATTTAGGATACCCTTTTCACGCACCGGGATGCCGTCTATGAAGACTGTATGTATATAGACGATGTCTATAGATCCCATCCTTATAGACAACATAGTTTTAATAAATCAACATCTTCCCTTGCATAGTCCTAACTGCTTATTCCTTCCAGAAGACGTTGGAATGTTTGGAAGCACCCTCTACTACTTTGGAAATCTTCCTAATATCGTTATTGCGTATCTTCCTACCAAGACCGGTTTGCTAAACCTAGCAAATGTGGACAAGGAGGCTGAAGTCTTTGAACACTAGAATGAATACCATTAGGAACAGGAATGTAGATGCACAGATTAGGATTCATGATGCGATCAAACAAGAAAGCACCAAAGAAGCTATCTCCTATGACGGCCCCCGTTTTGACCCCAGCGGAAAGCATCCCCATTAGCTACAACCATAGCTTCTCCAACGAAACCCTCTGTTCAATGATAAGAAGACATAAACTGAGGGGTATATCATGCGGGCCTTCTCGGATTGTCTTTTCCAGGATTTTACGACTGCTTCTTATCTCCCCTACCAGACCAGTTGCACTGCCTACCACCATCCACTACCACCCTCCTCCTTATTTTCTACTTGGTGAAGTCTATTCAAAGGCCCGTGAAGAACGGCCTACTTTGAATGATTTTGAAAAGGGAAATTAGGATCTCTTGGTGTTATGTGAGGATGGCCCACCGGTTACTCAACCTACCAACCAGCACATCGGCAACTTGAAGTACCATTCCGCCTCTTGAATCGAAGGTTTAGAGTTTTCTATTGTCCTCATATCGAGTAGGTGTGCCCGAGAAGTGAAATATGGGTTGGCGGCCGGCTGCCCTGCTACTTTGCTTCGAGTCAACCAATGTTGTCTGACATCAGACAGACGGAAAAGCGCGTGAGGCGTGACTCGGGAAATGATATTGGGGCGGAAGAGGCGGCATTGTGGGAAGTAAGGAGTGAGTGAGACAAAAGAAACAGGATTATGCTAGATGTCGCGTGACGCAACAAGATCAATTCATCAGCATACAGTCGGTAGTTAGGAGAGAAGAATGGCAATCTTTTGGAATGAATTTCTTGGGTTACAGGTTGGCGGATATATCACCCCCCCTTCCTCCCGTATCGGTTACCACTTGCCTAAGCCACTACAGTACGTGCATGACGCCGTCTGCTTGTGATGTATCCGCAATATATCATCGAAAAAGGTGGTTTGACGTGAGGCAAATCAACCATGTTTGATTCGTCTGTGCGTTGGTATTGATAGAATACTGAAACAAATGCTTACGTGACAGGAAATGTTTGGCGTAACGTTATACAAAGACAGCGCAACGTTGGGGTCTTCAGGGGTACTGGCCTGTCTCCTTTACCAGGTACTCGGTCCCGGGTCTACCTAACAGTACGAAAGGCGAACACTGAACAAATCCACTCGAGATGGTACATCCGGCTAATTTGAGCCGTGGGATGACTACCTACGTATGTCATGCATCGCTGTATTTACTCATATGGGTTAGGGGATCCCGGCAGTCGATCAATTTCCACAGTCGAAGTTGAGACGAACATGTCTGTCTGGGTTAGGCACAACGATGGGGAAATATGCCGGCTGAGCTCCATATTTCTCGGGAGATGATCAGGCGAGAAGGTGTCGACTAATATCTGTGACCCCATCTAGGACCGTCCCCATGTCCGGGCTCTGGATACAATAGGTAGGTCGTTACGTTTCCGCCGAGAATGACGAGCCGCAGTCTTTAGTCGGCATGGTCCCCGACGTCGACTCCCCGACGGCATGACCGGACAATTGGTATTTGTAGTCGTAACTAACAACGCCACCGGCAAATCTTGAAACTGGCTCTTCTTCTATTTAGAGGGCCAACATGCCAATCTACTGGTCCTGGTTTGACAGAATGCTAAACCACACGCCAACATCAAGAGCGTGACCTGAGCACCTTACATTGACAACAAATAACCTACCTATATACCTGATCCTTGTCGAGGAGTGGCCGATCTATAGCTTGCTTGGGAGTGATTAAGAGAGGACTGAACTGCCATGTGCGCATCTTGGACCCCACCCATTGTTACCCACTAGCCCGAGAAGCAAGGAAAAAATAGTACGTTTCGCATCATTTAGGAGGAGTGAGGTGAGCCATGGGCCCTGGTCAGATTTACCTGCTATTTTGAGAGGGGCGTGAGGGTCTGGTGTTTCGCCCAAATAGGAAGGAATATGGAAACACTCACGTTGATAAAACAAGATATATAGACTTATAAGTCATGTATTACGGAGCGTCAAGATATAGACATTGAGAGCGGTACCATCGATTGGCCGTTGATATAATTGAATTACCATTACTGTAGTTCGTTCTCTTCGATTCACTTCTTCGTTTCTTGCTCTACGTAGGAACAGGACAATAACCATGGCATCACTCCGGACTCTAGTTTCTACCGCGGCGCTGTCCCTAGCAGCCTTAACCCAGGGCCGGCCCCTGGCAGACGCGGCAGCAGACTGCAACTGCTACAAGGCGGCCGACGACTCGAGCGCATACTTTGTGAACCGGCGGTTCTTCGACTTCCGCAACATCGCGAACCCGTCGACGCCGGCGCCCATCGCCGGGAGCGCGGCGGACGCGGCGGCGGGCGCGACGCACCCGTACTTCTCGACGGCCGAGTGGACCAACACCTGGCGCACGCAGAGCTGGGCCACCCCCGGCGAGGGCGTGCGCCGGCAGAACTCGGCCAACAACGTCCTCATCGCGCCCGCCGAGGACGGCGAAGACGGCTCCAGCCACCTCACACTGCGCACCCAGCGCCAGTCCGACTACCAGTCCACCGCCGAGGTCGAGTCCGCCACGGCCGATTACCAGTACCTGACCATGCGCATGCTGGCGCGGTCGCGCGGCGCCTCGGGTGCCGTCACGGCCTTGTTCACTTACACGGAGAACGGTGGTGGTGTGCAGTACGTATTCTCGAGTAACTTTCCCCCCCTATCGCTTCCGAAATGTAGAATAATGCGTAAACCGAAAGCGCGGAATCTCTATCTAACACGTCATCTTCTTCTGCTCTAGGGAGGCGGACATCGAGTTCCGGACGAACACGCCCCTCGACGTGGTGCAGTACACGAACCAGCCGGGCACGGTGAACGGCGAGGAGCAGCCCGAGGCGACGCGCGTGGTGCAGCTCGCGGGCCCGTGGACCGAGTGGCAGGAGCACCGGTACGACTGGACGCCCGGGTCCAGCGACTGGTACGTCGACGGGGAGAAGGTCGCGTCGATCCAGTTCCAGACCCCCACGTCGCCGCTCAGCGTCATCATGAACGTCTGGAGCGACGGCGGCGTCTGGAGCGGCGTCATGGGCGTCGGCGGCGCCGCCGAGATGCAGGTCCAGTGGCTCGACCTCACCTACAACAGCACCTCGCAGCAGACCCCTGGCTCTTGCTCGAATGTCTGCGTCATTGATGATCTGATCTAAATCAATCTGATATCATGTGGATATGTATATGTATGTATATAGGTGTTTGGTCGCCCAGCCTTGCATACTTGGCTGGCTGATGCGTATTTTGCTGAGCGGCTTGCTTCTTGTTATCTTCTTGTATATACCTAGGTAGAGATTGTCACTTACGGGTTGCACGTATGCGCTTGTATAAAGTAACTTGGCGAGTGGACGACGCGGTTGATCTCGTCACTTGATATCATGATGCTGAGTTCCTTGGTATGTAGTTTGTAGACTCATTCCTGCGACCGTTAATAAGTATGACCATAGAAATAGCCTACTATATCGCCCTCTTCGATGAACCTAGAACCCAGTGTCAGATGAGGTTTGTTATCGCTATGAAGTCACGGCAGGGTGGGCACGCGACATGTCCCGCCGCCGGCGGCTCCAACCTCTTTATGGACTTTCATATGAGACACGGAACAAGAAGGCCAGGAGAAAAAAAGAGGGATTTAAGAACAGCCATTGCCCAAAAGCCTGCCATTAGTCTATTTATAGTAAGTAGGTACCCAATCGTCAACATGCCTGAATTTTGTCGGTTCATAAAAGGCAGACGAGGAAGAGAAAAAAAAAACATGTATATCAATATGACCCAGCACGAAGCATGACGCCAAACACACTCTAAAGGGGGGTATCCGTATTTCCGAGAACAAAAAACCTAACGGGGCTTTTTGGTGGACCGCAAGACTACTACAAACACACACACGTTAAAACAAAAAGAAATAGGTGGTAGTGTGGTAGTAGTAAGTAGTAGCCCGTCGGAAGAAAAAAAAAAAAAAAAAACACCGTCATTTTCGTGCCCGCTCGTCATCTGTGTGGATTGTGCAATCCGATTGCATAATGTCGCGGGAATGGCGTGATCGCGTCGCATTTTCGTTCCAAAACTCATCAATTTCAATTTACCTAGACCATTTCCTTTCCTTTCCACCCATCATCATAAACCCGACCGGCGAAAAACAGCAGACGCAAAACAGACAGAACAAAACCAGAGAAGGGGGGGGAGAAGGAGGAGGAGGAGGAGGAGGAGGAAGAAGAAGAAGAAGAAGAAGAAGAGGAAAGAAGTTTACTACTACGATTGACTTCTTTCAATCCCGCATCGACGCCATGCCGGCCGTGGGCGAGAAGTTCTCGTACTCGTATTCCTCGTCCTCGCTGCTGTCGTCGACGGGGCTGCCGGGGCTCTGGGCGGCGCTGATGTCGGCGCTGTTGATGCCGCTGAACGAGTCGCCGGCGAAGCTGCTCATGCCCATCGAGAGCAAGCTATGGCGGCGGCCGCCCCCTCCACCTCCGCCTCCGCCGGCGCCCCCCGGCGGGTTGTGGAAGTCGACGGCGCTCCCCGTGCGGCTCAGCTCGGGCTTCTCGGGCAGCTTCTTAAGCAGGCCCGTCGAGATGTCGAGCATGCCCATCGCGAACTCGGTCAGCCGGTGGCTCTCGCCCGGCTTGCTGCTCACGCTCAGCGTCCACCGGTACTCGCCCAGCCGCCGGCGGTACCAGTCGGCCTCCTCTCGCCCCGGCGACGTCGCCCATAGCAGGGACCCGAAGGTCCCGATTAGCGCGAAGTTGGTCTTGGATGCGAAATACCAGAAGGCACGGAGATGCAAGGGGGTTAGGCGGTTGACGAAGTCCATGGCGGAGATGAGACGGGCTTTGGCTGCGCTGCGGCAGATGTGCTCGAGATACGGATCTATGGCCTGCGAGTCGGAGGCCAGGGCCCGGATGATGCGGCGGTGCAGCGTGATCTCGGTCGCGAAGTAGGCGAGGTGGAGGTACCCGATGCTAGATAGGCGGCTGGACAAGACGGGACTGCTGAGGAAGGAAGAGTCCATGCGGATGGTTGCTGGTAGGGCGGCATACCATTCCTTCAGCTTGAGCTGGATGGGTTTGGCGAGCGAAAGAACGAGGTGTGTCCCCTGCGGCCCGGCAGCTGTCACGTTCTGCATGGCCTGGAGCGTGTAGAAGGTCTCGAGGATCTCGGCTAGTACCTGGGATAGGTACACCATTTGCACGAAGAGCGTCCGCCCCCGCTCGATCTCCTGCTTCCCTTCTACATCGTCTTCGTCGCAGTCGGCCTCGGAAAAGTCGTTGGGAACGAGGGGTTGCACGATCCAATTGGAGCTGAAGATGTGAGACGGCCGTCCATGCACGAGAGCTCCCCACTTGTCTTGCATGTAGAGGGCCCAGGCCAGCCTCTTCCGGAGACCCTTTTCCCAAGGCGGGATCTTCCAATGTGTGCAGTCCAGGTGAAGACCGAGTTCTTGGGCCGTGGCCACCAGCTGTGCAGTTGGTGCCCACTGGTCGCCTTCGGGCCGCTGTGAAAGTAGGAGACCGGCCTGGACCGTGGAGAGTTTGGGTCGCCACATGGCATCCGCGAGCGACGATCGTATCAGCCTCTCCAACCCGCGGACATTGGGACGTGGACATCTCGAGAGTTCCTCTGAATGGTCCCACCAGTTGATGGCGAGGATGTAGACTGCGGCCAGGACGGGTGGTGAGAACTCGTGACAATCTCTCTCGTACTTCTCGTAGAAGACGTTCTTTTGAATGATGGGGAAGCCCGGATGGACGACTTCGAAGTACAGGTCGATCAGCTTCCGGCCATGGGGGGCGACGATCCGCTCGATCTCGTCCACGTCGTCGAATTGGTGCTCGTGCCCGGGCGTCGTAGAGTCCGGCAACATCAGGAACGTGTCATTATCACTCACTTTCCGGAGGGTCCCTCGGGCGAGGAGGCTCTCGTCCTGCGGGTCGAAGGGCGACAGATTGATCAACGAGGGCTCAAAGTCCGTCGTCGGGCCGATGTACTGGCTATACCGGTCCTTCTGCAGACCAAGCGTGCGCTTGAGTAGGGTCGGTCCTCCAAAGTTAGCCATCTCTTCAATCAAAGAATTGCTTGCGGTCGTGCTGGATAAACTGGGCGCGTGCTGCCGCAGTCGCCTGTTATCTGACCGACCGGGCGAGCTGGGGAGCCAGCCAATGGCGTGTTAGCAAACCACGTTTTCTTGGTACGATATGGCATAGACGAGGGCGCAGCGGCATGATAACGCACGCAACCTGGGCGGGCATGGGGGTCAAAATAGGGAAAACTCGGTGAAATCCTTACCCTCTGTGGCCGTTGCTATCATCGGCGAGGTCACGCCCCAACTTTCTTTTCCGGGCCGGTGGGCTCGAGCATAAAGAGCACTCGACACCGCGGGCCTGGCATGACATACACCTCTCCTCCTCGTCGCCCACGACGCACTTGAACCCGCGCATGGCACAGGCCTCACACGGCGTCACTGTCCCGCTCAGGGCCGAATCCGAGTCTGCCGAGTCGTTGCCTGTCATGCTCATGTATGCGTCGTCTCTATTGACATGGCCATGACGATACGGCAGACCGGGGGTTTGATGTGAAGTCTTGGGGGCAATAGCGATGGGAGCCGTCCTAGGGACGGTGCCTGGATTAGACATGGCTCGCGGCGAGTACTCAATTATCATGGGCCAGGCTGTCTTTTGTTCCCAACCCTAGATAGGTGAAGTTGTGGGCGGGATAGATCCGTCCCCAAGACTCAGTCCAGTCGGATGGTTTACTGACAACCACCGATAAGGAGATAGACGAACGATGTATAGGGTTCGGCTTGCTTACGGTGCTGCTATAGGCCAAGCCCGGTGGGAATAAACCACGAGGAATTGCAGATCACCGATCCACCGCCTCTGCTAATTGAGGCCGTGGATTGTAGAGAAAAATGCCGATCTAGTCAATTCCGCAATCTCAATAAAGGGCTTGTCCGGTTGATAAGATATCGCCTGGATAGCGGACAGCTGAGTGGCCAGCCAACAGAAGATCGTAAGCCCCACGATTTAGCTATACGGATTGATAAGGCGCAGATGATTTGTGTAGAATACAAAACGGGAACGCGCGTGACGTTGATGACGATATGTTTTTTGGGGGTCCTTGCAATTGTGGTTGGTATACTGTCTCGCCTGACTGAGGTTCTCTGCAGGCACCCTGGATACGTCCGCAGCCACGGCTGCAGGTTGACTGGTTCGGCACTAGACCCCAATGTAGTCTGGGTACCGGTACCAGTATCGTGAAATGTAGGTCGTAAGGCTGATCTGGTTGTTCTAGGTGACGATGGAGACTAAAACTAGATAAGCTAAGGTTGTCTTCGTCATTGAGGCTGCAAACCCAACGGTCGTGTGTGTCGAGGGGTGAGCGGCTTGGGCAGGCAAAAAAAAAAAAAAAAAAAAAAAAGAAATTTATCGAGGTACTAGGAAGATGATAAGATCTATAGCATCAAGAATAACGGGGGTCAGATCGGAAGTAGCTATACTAAGCGCGCGTGGAAACAGGTAGTCCAAAGCTCGCTTCCGTGATAGGGATCTCTTAGCTGCTCCTACTTATGCGGGACAACGGTAGGTTAAGAGATGGTCAGCCAACGATAGTCGTAGATAGCGAAGAACTTGGTTGGTAATATGTTTCAGAAAGAGCCTTTCACACAAACGGACACGGCGCGAAGGAGGGGCCAGGGCAGCAGATGTCATTTACCGCTCGTTATACTACCAGAGCTCTTGGCTACGACTGCAGGTGAAGGCATCTGAGGATGTTTATTGGATTCAGGGACCAGAAGATGACAAAATTCAGAAAGGTCGACGACCGACGGCATGTCTCTTGCAGCAAGCCAATGGGCCTAAACGCACGAATTACTATAGAGCTATTGATAACGTAGGTAGGTGGTCATCTTATCTCCCAGACATGACGAGAAGCGAATTGTAATACCAATTCATAATGAGAAGAGGCACATGCTGGCTAGGTTAGTCCAACCTAGTTTGAAATCTGATAATGCTGGACGGATTTAACGCGACCACTGCCGTCTAGGGGCGACTTAGCTCTGTGCTATCTTCGCAGGTTCTGGCAGGCATTGGGGCCTTTCGGGAGGCTCACTAAGGTTTGAAGTACGCCGGAGAGACTTGGTTGTGGCTGCGAGTCGGAAGGCAAAACTGACCGAGGGGCGGCCGGGGGAGTGCTGGGAGTGCTCTGTTGGTGGTGGCCGACGGTTGGGGCAGCAATAAAAACACGCGGTTCGTCGGCTCGTTCGCTTGTGTGTGAGACGATAGGAGCAATATGACCCGACAGCACGCCCCTACTGGTTTAGCAGGCTAGACGAGGGGGGCAGGTCACAACCGCGTACCCTGGCCGTACCCTATACGTCGGGCTGGGGCCAATCTGCTGCAACTCTCAGGCGACAAGCTGACTGGGTTGCGCTGCTATTACCAAATGGAAAAGCCTCTCTGCCGGAATGTGGCTAGGCTGGGAAATATTTAACGTAATGGGTCCAATCTTGCCGAGTCATGCAGGGGTGAGGTCGGTACTATATCGAGCAGTTGGCCTTTAGGGACGAGCCTTTTACCAATCGCCGAGACGCAGATCGAGCTCTGTTTGTGCATTTGGATCAGCTTGTGAAGATCGGGTGTAGCCGGGTGACCCTGTGTGTGCTCTTATACGCCGCTGTTTGAGTACCGTACGTTACATGAATTACCGCCCGTGATGGAGAGAGGTTACAATACAATACAGCAGAGGTTCCAAAAAAAGATGGCTATAGACAGAGAGTGGGGTTTATTATCATCCAAGCTGGCATTCCTCGGGACTGGGTGTGTCTGAGATATGAGACATGACATAGTATAAGATGCTATCTAGCACCTAGTTATCGGAAGAAGAAGAAATGGGTATGCCGGTACTCCGTACTGCCTATAACTCCCTAAGGTAAATATAGTATAGTATTGCTGTATACGACGTAGACTATAATGTCATGGTTTCAGAGCTCTCCCTAAACCGTACACCGAACCCCGGTCTGAATTCAAATCTTCGACTACCCATCCACAGTAGATACTGTACAGTAGTATGCGTGTAAGTATGCAACGCGGTATATTTTGCCCGTCTGCTCGCGGAACGATAGGCAGTCTTAGTTCTTGGTCTTGGTCTTTGTCAATATCAGGCTGTATGCAATCCGTCTGTGTTAGCATAGATAGCGCGAGACATCGTTCGGGCCGTACATGGGACCCAGCGCAGGATCCATGACCCTACCCTCTTCGTTATGTCATCCCATCGCCGTCATTGGACATGCCACCTCGCGGCCGACTAGGGATGTCAGAGATATCTACTGTATCTGGCGTCACCGCCCCGCATCGCGTGCGCAAAGAACGCACGCTACCTACTTACGGTGTGGTCTTGTTCGAGGTGCCATGCAGGTGAATACCCCCCACGGGACAACCGGTTTTCCCCGCGCGCGCGCACGCAGTCGAGCGCCGTGTAAGTAGTATAGGTAAGCTGTGTATCGAGCAAGCAGGCTCAAGTACTGACGAGGTATACTACATAATGCATAATATAGATATCTGCATGGAGCAAGAACGTCGTCTATCATTTTTGTTCTCAGGTATCCCATCCATTGGGCGCCCCGGAATGTGATAGACGGCTCTGTATGGCTGCCGTCGCTGTTGATGTCGTGTGCTACGTAGTATAGCCAGTGGCCCGGGGTGGCCACTGGGATGTATTCCCGAGGACAGGTACTGTACCATGATGGTGCGCATGTGCGACTTGGTCTAGTGCGACATTGAACCGACGGATGGCCTCCTACGTGCGATTCAGCGATGCTGGCCCATGGGGCCCCGGATTGGGCTGGTTGGCCGAGTACATACTTATGCCGCAGCCTGCTGCAACAAAACGAGAGGCGCTTGACTTAGTAGCACACAACTGTCTGTGTCCAACTTGGCGGCGTTAGGCGCAGCCCGCCCAAGCGACAATGGGAAAGAGGACCGACCGTTCGTTTGTTGCAAACTCCTCGGAAGAAGGGAAAATCGGGAAATCGATCATGATTGTGGCATGGATCTTCGCCCAACAAGCGCCGGTATCGCTACGCCGACGAGCGAGGACGACGGGTCGCGAGCCCGTAGCGATAAGCCTAACGAACAAGCTTCGATCCCTAGACAAACTAGGGTAAGGCGAGGTAGGGATCCGGCCACCTACCCAGGCAATGGTGTTGTCGAGAAGAGAAGAAGGTCTTGAGCAAACCAAAAAAATAGTGGCGTGGTTTTCTGGTGCTTTTATCTGTACTCGATGCAAAACCGTTGAGGTGATGGACAGCGCAGCGCCACGGCATACCAAGCGAACAGCTCTGCACTAAGTCTCCTTGGCATCTACATCGCCCCCCTCCCAATCGTCGATGAGCCAGTCCGAGGTCGTGTGTGGTGCGCGTACAGTATTCTGGAGAAAACCGACACAATAGATATGTCCACACACACATACACATTCGAGGATTCTGTGTGCAGCCGTGTGCTGAATAAGGCTTGATGATATAAGCATGAGGTGAGCGGATGTGATTGCGAATGATTCGCCCGTTACTTCGGCCGGCGACGCGGCTCAAGATGAGCATTTTAGTCCGTGTAGGTCCGTATAGGTCCGCGCAGGTCCGTGAAGGTCCGTGATGGGACGGCAAATAGATAGTAGGGACTGCATAAGTAGATGAAATGTCGGTTTCAGTTTTATGATGAATTGAACTGTAGTTGCCGGCATTCTCGTGGGATCACTCATTCTGTATGTATCGTGGTCGGTGATACACTATCCTATTTATTATCTTACCTCCCCAACAGATCCGAAAGATGGCGATCGCAGACGATAAAAAGAAAATCGTCATTTTGGGTGGTTCTTACGGTGGCGCATCGATAGCACACTATCTCCTCAAACATGCCATACCGAACCTCCCTAATCCGAAATCGTACCAGGTGGTTCTCGTCAGCACATCTTCCGAGGTCATGTGCCGGCCGGCCGCTCCGCGTGCCCTGATATCGGATTCCATGTTCGCACAGGACAAACTCTTCATGAGCATACCGAAAGTCTTCTCACAATACCCGGCTGGCAGCTTCGTCTTCGAGCAGGGGACGGCAACGGCTCTGGATCATGAGAACCGAACCGTCTCTGTCCAGCTGTTCAAAAGCAACGCTGAGTTGAACATCACATACCACGCACTAGTCATCGCTACTGGCGCTTCCACGCCATCGCCACTCCTTGGATTTACGCGCGATGAGACGGCTCTGAGGTCTAGCTGGGCCTCATTCCGCAAGGCGCTACCCAAAGCAAAGCACATCGTGGTCGCGGGCGGTGGTGCATCAGGCGTCGAGGTGGCGGGCGAGCTCGGCGAGCATCTGAACGGGCGGGCGGGCTGGCTAAGCTCGGGCTTGACCGATCCCAAAGTCAGCATCACTCTTCTAAGTGGCGGCCCGCGAATCCTACCGTATCTGCGACCAGCCATTGCGCAGACCGGCGAGGGGTACCTGGCGAAAGTCGGGGTCAACGTCGTACACAACGCGCGCGTGACAACCGTCGCTCCGGACGCAGCTGGCGCCGGAGATGTCGCGGCGAACACGGTGCTGACACTGGACAATGGGGAGACCTTGCAGGCTGATCTGTACATCCCCGCCACGGGTGCGATCCCGAACACCCAGTTCGTCTCGGACGCTTTGCTATCTTCCGATGGACGGGTCAACACGAACGCCTCATCGTTGCGCGTCGTAGGCGCCGGCGAAAGGGTCTATGCCATCGGCGACGCGTCGGCGGCGGCTCGCCCGGCCGTCCATAACATCCTCGCCGCCGTGCCCGTGCTCGGCGCCAACATCAAGCGCGACCTGCTCCTGGCCGCTGGCAAATCGGCGGGCCAGGACCGCGAGTTCAACGAGGACACCCGCGAAACGCAGCTCGTGCCCATCGGCAAGAGTAAGGGTGTCGGCGCAGCCATGGGAAACAAAATCCCCAGTTTTCTTGTGTGGTTGATCAAGGGGCGTGATTACTGGTTGTGGACGACCGGAAATCTGTGGAGCGGAAAGCAGTGGGCGAAGGAGTCATGATTGTGAATACGGAGCTCAGCCTGAATCGTCGTTGTAAACTTCTCTTCTTTTCTAGCGCGGTGGATTTTATATCCTTCCTCACATGCAGTTTTACATAGTAGTTGTAATATGAAAGGCTACCTGTATCATTCATAGGCAGTCAAATGCTAAGCAAATAGCTAGCTCACAGAACCTCGTGATTGTCCACCGCCGCTATACGTATCGTACACGAATTTGGACTTCGGATGTTCTCCTCCACTTTCAAAATCACCTTCTGTTCACCCTCACCTTCGCCAGCCACGACTGCTGCCACTGCTGCCACTGCTGCCGCCACCACCTCTTTCGGCTTCAACGAGAGCATCGAACTCCTTTTGGGCCTGCTCTTTCTCGTAGTTCCGCCTCTCTTTCTCTTCGTCCGCGTCCGAATAAGAATAACTATCCGTCTTGGGATTTGTATCCTTTGGGTTCTGTGTTTTGTCTTGCCTCATTTGTGCCCATCCTCGTTCCTGGCCAGATGAATCACCCATTTCCCAATTGGGGCTACCTGATTTCGCTTGTTGTCTGATACGGTCCCAAGAAGAGCCAGATGAGTTGGAGGGTACCTGGCGCGTTCTGGCCGAGGGTGCTATAGGAGAAGCATCGTCGTCCTCAAAGAGACCAGAGTCGTCATCCTCGCGCCGCGAACTAGGACCTGGCGAGGTGTTCTCTTGCGCCCTGTAAGGCGCTGGTTGCGTAGATGCATTTCGAGGCCAGCTTGGGTACGCAGTCTGAGGGGATTCGGTGGCTGAGCTTGGTCTTTCAAAATTAGTGTTTGACTTGGTAGTATAGTTAGTGCTCCTATGCTCCTGAGACGTCTGATCGTCTTGATACGCCCCATCGCCCATCTGCTGCGTATCCTGGGAAGACTTCGTCCCGGCAGGATTTGAGATGCCCGCCCGACGCCTTGATTGTTGCTCGATTAAATGCTTGTTATTTTGACGGATTTCTTGGAGCAAGGGAGCAAGGCGCGAGTCTCTTGTCGCGTGTGCCCCGAAAGAGCTGGTGGCCATAGAGGCAAAGACGATGAGTGTTGGAATCCAAACAACAGGGAAATAGGCACAGAACCGGGCCATATGCCACGCGGCAGTGGCCGCCCCGCCTCTCAGAAGCGGCATCCTTTTCATGGGAAAATAAAGGGGATCCAGCTTTTTAGGCTGGTAGAGGGGAAAGCGGAAGGTGCGCCTCCCGGCGAAGGTGGCGGCGGCAGTACAGCCAAAGGCTACTGGATGTTCCCAGGCAAATTTGCGAAGAGAAGCGGCGGTATGCTCGCCGATGGCGGTGGCTTCAATGCCCGTCAAGGGGCGCCGGGCACCTTTCGAGTGGTCGATGACATTCCGCATCACCAGGACGACGCGAGTTGCGTCGGACACGCCGGCCCAGGGGGTCCAGAACTGCAGCTTCGGTACGCGATCAAAATCGATAGTCTCCCCGTCTGCCAGCCACATGCGCTCGAAGTGGCCCTGGATGAAGGGATCTACAATGGGCCATGGCTTGTTGTAGGTCGGGGTGCCATCCCCATTGCTCTCTTCAAATGGGTCATTCGGATCTCTGGGAGATGACATTTTAGTTCTGGCTCTCTCTAGTTCTTTCTCTTCTATTTTCTGCCCATCGTGGAGATAGCTCGTTTGTTAATGCTTGCCGTTCGATGTGAGTGAGTGAGTGAGTGAGTGAGTGAGTGGGTGACTTAATGATTATTTAAGATACCTATGTTAGGTTAGGTACCTACCCACCCTGCATGACGATGAGCTCAGTCTGAGCCTAGAGCTCGGACCATCCAATTATGTAAGTATACATATTCTACTTATAGGTAGGTACAAAGGTACATGCTGAAACAGTCCCCGCTTTTCGTGTTAATGAAGTGGGACTAGATCGTACAGCCACATCTACTGTATATATTTAGCAAATTGGTTGCATCTGTGGCTGGGCACGCTTTATTGACTCTGGAGTGCCGCGGGTCAACTCAAGGTCGCGACGCGTCTGACCGCGTTGCTCCAAGCTCGCACTTTAACCAATGCACCCAGCATAGCAGCAGAACCTCCAACACCACTCGCATACACATCTTGCTTCCTGTCTTTCAAGTTCCCGTCGCCATCACATGCCATATACACCTCTATAAATGTATCATCTCTAGTCCTTCTCTGTGTTTTATGGTCGAAAAAGCATGGTTCAATTGCACAGAGGAAAAATAAGAAGAAGAAGCAGCAGCAGCAGCAGCAGCAGCGCGCCGTCATGCCCCTCCAAAAGTCCTTCTCCGAACAGAATGGCTCCCTCAAGGTGAGTTGTCCTCTGGCCTCCTTCTTACCAGGTCAATTGCACATCGAGGCGCTCTAATACTTACTCTGTGCTAGACGCGCCAACGCTGGCACAAGTCCAACACCCATTCGGGTATAAGCCATCCGAATACTCGGCATCGACCCCTCGAACGCGTCGCCGACGCCACCAAAAGCAAACTGAATGCATTCAACTTCTGTCCTCCTGCCGACGAGCCCGACACCACCGACCCCCTCAAGCGGGCGTTGGCCCACGAGAACGGCAACCCGCCCAAGCACGATGCCGTATCGTCGCTGCCGTCCAACCTGCCGTCCGCGCCCCCGAAGCACCTCAGCACGCCCGTGAGTCGCCTGGCCTGGCAGGACCTGATCGGTGACCCGGATGCCAAGGAAGAAGAGGAAGACACCAGTCCCCAGGAGAAGATTGAGTGGGACACGAGACACAAACCCGCGTACGGTGTGTCGCCCATGCCACGGAAACGGGGGTCTAAGAGGGCCCGCAGCTCGTCGCCCGTGTCGTCGCCCGCCGCAGCATACTCCAAGTCGATGACGCCGCACGTGAACGTCAAGAAGCTGTCGGCCGCTCTCAAATCGCCTCGCGCAGACCCCTCGATCGAACTCTGGGATCGCTTCTCCCTGAGCGGCTCCGCTGCAGCCACGCCCCTGGGAGCAGCCAACCCGGCTCTGGCCAACATCATGGTCTCCTCTTCCCCCCAGCCGAAATCCGTGGGCGTGGGCCGTGGCGAGGCGGGGTTGAGAAGGGCCATCAGCTGTGGTACCAACTGGCCGAAGCGTCGTCGTGTAGAAAGGTCCGAGGCGGCACCTGCCCTGAGCGTTGCCTTCGAAGAGAGCCCAAGCCGTAATTCTAAATCCTCCATGGTCAATGCCTTGTTAGAAAGCGTGACGGGCGAGCTCAATCGCTCCAAAGCTGCCCGGGCGCGGCTGGACGTCTTAAAATCACCCTCACCCCGAAAGAGGCGGTACAATCCTGCCGACCACCTCTCTGGATCTCCAAAGCGGCGACCATCTCCCTCGAAATCTACGCTTCGTCAGTTTCCAGGGGCTGGTAATGCAGCGAAGGAGACCTCTGGGGCGGATAACTCATCCGATTATGGGGATGACGACTTCGACGATGATACGCTGATGAGCTTGGATGCTGGTATCAATCCTCCATTGGCGCAAAGACACCCAGCTCCACAGCTGCAAACGCCTGCCCCAAGACAGGCTGCCAAGCCGACCATGACCTCCGAAGGTGTAGATACAATGTTCGATGAATTCACTGATCTGGATGATGATATATTTGCCGATGCTGGAGAGTTGTTATCCCAGATTGATTCTGCTTGTAACACAGGCCAGCGTACAACTGTATCTGAGGCTTCCGTTTCCGTGAGCGCAGCCCCCCGGCGGGCCGTCCCTGATGAATCAACAGAAGATATATACGATGATGATTTTGGTGATTTTGACTTCGAAGCCGCCGAAATAGCTGCTACGCAGTCTGCCAAGCAGCCCAATGGATCAATGCCGTCTGTACGTGAGTCGCGACCGCCGTCCCATGTTACATACTTACTAATGTGATCAGTAGCCATCTCAAAAACCTAAGACAATCCAGCGCTACCTCGTAACTCGGGTTTTGCAAAGCAACTACACAGATAACCACGGAAGAGAATTGCCAGAAAAGGTAAGCAACCAACGATACATGGCTCGCCAACTGCTCACAATTTTAGGTGCTATTAGTCGAAGTCGACAGACAAAAGACGATAAGGACGGTCCACCTTCGGGGAGACTGGATAGAGACACCTGCGAGCCCAAAGTCATATGTTCATATCATTGGTGATTTCCAGCCTTCCGGTCAATGCGTCATAGACAACTCACAAAACATCATCATCCTACATCCCGACCAATTGATATCCGCCACGGTCATTGCGGATAGCTTCACATGCATGCGAAGGGCTGTTCTCCAAGATCGTGTGAAGGCAACCAGTGACAAGACGCCACCCCTTGTATATGGCACGCTGCTCCACGAAATCTTCCAAGAAGCGTTGATGGCGAACAACTGGACGCCTGAGTTCTTGGACGCAGTCATCTGCAAGATTACAGAGAAGCATGTGGAAGATCTGTACACGATAAAAGTTGCAATCGACGACGCTCGTAATCATCTCAAGTCAAAAATGCCCGAGTTAAGGGCTTGGGCAAAATCATTCGTCTCTGCATTCCCCAAGGTCGGTGCTTGCGATCGTTCAATGCCTTGTTCAACTTTCCACCGCTAACCATTCTATAGCCTGATGCCATAATCCAGGGCCGAAATGGAGACAAGGCGAACATGAGCGTTACCAAATTACTCGATGTTGAGGAACATGTGTGGTCGCCGATGTACGGGTTGAAGGGTAATATTGATGCAACGGTTCAGGTCACCATGAAAGAGGGCGGCCGAAGACGGACTCTCACCGTACCCTTCGAGGTGAAAACGGGTAAAAATGCGACACCAAACCATATGGCTCAGACGGCACTGTATAATCTTTTATTGTCAGATCGATACGATATCGAGATCGTCTACGGAGTCTTATATTATATGGAGACGTCGCAGACATATCGGATTCCCACAATACGCAATGAGCTTCGGCATATGATCATGCAACGCAATCAACTAGCAGGCTATGTGAGGGAACGGAGCGTGCAGCTTCCGCCGATGAAGAAAAGTGCGAATACCTGTGGAAAGTGTTATGCTAAAGTACCATGTTTCATCTACCATAAGCTCGCCGACGATGGTGACGCCGACACAAGTGGTGTCAAGGGCAAATTTGACGAAGTGGTCCAACATCTAACTCCAACCCACCGAGAGTTCTTTTTGAAGTGGGAAGATCTATTGACCAAAGAAGAAAAAGAGAGCCAAAAACTACGACGAGAGCTATGGACCATGGCTAGCACGGAACGGGAGAAGGTCGGGCGTTGTTTCTCCAACGTCGTGATAGAGGAAGGTTCGGCATTCGAAGAAAGTGACAGTCCAAAGATCAATCGCTATCGTTATAGTTTCGTTAAGGAAAATGGCAGCTCTAGCTTCTCCTTCCTTGACTCGCAGCTGGCAGTAGGAGAACCAATTGTGGTCTCAGATGAGATGGGCCATTTCGCACTCGCACTCGGCTATGTCACTTCGGTACGAAAACAGAGAATTTCCGTTGCTGTTGACCGTCGTCTCCACAATGCGCGTATCCGACGCCCCGGATTTGATGAGAGCAACAACCAGGTGTTCGCCAGCATCATGGAAGTTGTCCCAGAGGGTGCAGCACCGGCTCAGTCGCAAGGCAAGATCAAAGAGGCACCTGTGCGATACCGCCTTGACAAGGACGAGTTCAGTAATGGCATGGCAACTGTGCGGAATAATCTAGTTCAAGTCATGGCTGACGGCGTGTTTGGTTCGAAAGAGATCAGGCGATTGGTGGTCGATCTTGTCCCACCTCGGTTCAAAGCAACCACAACACAGTATTCGATCGCTGGACAGGCCAGTCTGAACGTGGATCAAAGACGAGCTATTCAAAAAGTCATGAGCGCCGAGGATTATGCTCTGGTCCTCGGCATGCCTGGAACAGGCAAGACAACGACGATTGCTCACATCATCCGCGCGCTTGTTAGTCAGGGGAAGAGCGTGCTTCTAACGTCGTACACCCACTCTGCCGTGGACAATATCTTGTTGAAATTGAAGACGGATCAGTTCCCTATTCTCCGACTCGGAGCGCCAGCGAAAGTTCATCCCGAGGTCCAGGAATTTGCCATCCTAGGGAACGAACCGATGAACAGTTTCGAGGACATTCGACATGCCTGGCACGACACCCCGGTCGTGGCAACTACCTGTTTAGGAGTGAGCCACCCTGTTTTCAACGAGCGTACGTTTGACTACTGTATCGTAGACGAAGCCTCGCAAATCACCCTGCCTATTTGCCTAGGACCGATACGCCTAGCGCGAACGTTCGTACTGGTGGGGGATCATAATCAACTCCCTCCACTTGTTCAGAACGAGGAGGCTCGAGTGGGAGGACTGGATATCAGCCTCTTCAAGTTGCTCTCGGACACGCATCCTGACTCCGTTGTCAACCTGGAGCACCAATATCGCATGTGCGAAGACGTGATGACGCTTAGCAACACTCTCATCTATGAAGGGCGACTAAAGTGTGGTACAGAAGCACTACGGAACCAGAAACTAGCCATCCCTCATATGAACCACTTACGACAGAAACACTATGATGCCAACACCATTATGCGGCCGGGCACACCAAGATCATTTTGCCCCAACTGGAGCAGTGATCATTGTTGGCTGCACAGCCTCCTCGATCCCGAGGCACGCGTTCGTTTCGTAAACACGGACTATCTCCCCTCGCCACGGGAGCAGGCCAAGGGTAGCCGCATCGTCAACCCGACAGAAGCCCGTATCGTAGTCCAGCTGGTCGACGCCCTCCTCTCCGTCGGCGTGCCGGCGAACGAGATCGGCGTCATGACGCATTACCGCTCGCAGCTGTCCCTGCTGAAACACGGCCTGCGCGGCTTCGGGAACAGTATCGAGCTGCACACGGCCGACCGTTTCCAGGGCAGGGACAAGGAGGTCGTGGTCCTCAGCCTGGTGCGCAGCAACGAGGTGTGCAGCATTGGCGACCTGCTCAAGGACTGGCGCCGCATCAACGTCGCCTTCACCCGCGCCAAGACAAAGCTCCTCGTCGTCGGCAGCCGCGAAACCCTCAAGGGCAGCGGGGAGCTGGAGATGCTTAGCAGGTTCGTCCGCCTCATGGAGGATCGCGACTGGGTGTATGATTTGCCTCGCGACGCGCTCGAGGCCCACTTGTTCGAGGATGGCGCTGCTACCCAGTTCACTGCGCCGGGTGCTAGTCAGCAGGGCTCACTCTCCCCGATGAAGAAGAGTCCGAGGAAAGGGGTGAAGATGGGTTCTATCGCGGCGGCGAGTGGCGCTATGAAGAAGACGAATAATATCTTTGCTGCTGGGAAGGAGAATCAGAGACCGGGTCAGGGTCAGGGTCAGGGTCAGGGTCCCAAGAGGGGGAATATCACAGGCAGAGCGCTATTGAAGAACAATCCCGTCTCGAGAGATATCCTCAACGAGATGATGGGGGGCGTCTATTAGGATTGTGGGTTGGTCGATCGGTTGATGTTAGCGAGCTGGAGTTGGATTGTATGGGTTATCTCGAGAGCATTGGCATTAAGCTTGGAGTCGGGCCCGGGTGAGGTTGTCTGTCTTGCATTCTTGGACGACAAATAGGCATAAGGATAAAGCATCGTGGTTTAGGCATAGATACAGCATGGTGGTGCATTGGTGCTTATCTACAGTACATGGGTAAACTAAAACTAGAATTCCCTGGTTTTCTTGCCGGTGAATTGGTGAATAAATACCTATGTTGCACCCATACCAAAGGCCACGTACTGATGTACACCTACTACAAGATTCAGTCTTGTATAAATACCAAGCTTTGCCCTATAACACCGATATTGCCACCTACTAGACCATCCCTTAAAGAATAGGCATGATTCTTAGCTGGGTTGAATCGTGTTCAACAATTGCCTTATATATTCACTCAATAGGTATTGCACAATAAGGTGATCTGGATGTATATATTAGACAAGCCTGAACCGCCAAGCGAGGCCTGAGAGATTTGTTGTCGTCACGCGTTGTACACTGGCAGCCGGCCACCTTAGAACCAGGACTCCAATAGCCGACCAGACGAAGTCCCCAAAAAAATCACTACCCGAATGCAATCCCCACCTTCCTTCCTTCCTTCCTTCTAGCCCTTGATTACTAAGGAGGGACTCTGCATGGGATATCAAAAACCTCCAACGACTACTAAAAACTACTCCTTTCATAGGAGTGACGAGGAAAATCCCTTCGCGCGTACACGTCGATGCAGGCCCTGCTATATAGGGCCCACCAAGCGGCGTACGCCTGTGCTGGCATGTTGGGCAATATACTAGAAAAAATTATTGTTCGTCTGGCGGACGTAGAATAGAGATCTTGGTCAGACCTTCTGGTGTTTTGCTGAAGATCTCCTCAATGCGATAGCAAGGGTCATTTTGTCGATCTGCACTCTCCATGATCTCGATGCCTCGTACGAAGGCTGGGATAAGGTTTCCATTGTGACCCAACGGAGCAGCCTCACTGCATCTGGGATCCCCGTCCCGATGAACCCCGATGGCATGGAATTTCCCATTGCTTCCAAACTTCAGGACAGGGCTGCCGGAGCTGCCTGAATAGGTATATATTAGCCCGTGCGATTAGCGACAGTGTATCACAGTAAATGGTTGACGTACCGCCCCCATAAAGCGAGTATTTTAGGAGGTAACCATCATCCACGATGTCAGGTTCCGAATGTCCTTGACTTTCGTACATGTATTTGCCTTTGGCATCTTCGGGGAGATGCTCTGGATAGCCGACAACGCGGATACAGCTGTCTTCGCTCTCGTTATCGTTAGGGCAGGTGCTATACTCGATGTAATTATGCACCAGTGTGAAAGGCTCGTTGACGCGGATGACGGCAAGGTCGAATTGCACAGCGTATCTGTTGTCGTAGTAGCCCCAATGGACCGCAACGCGCTTTCCTATTCTTTCCGCACACTGAACCTGGCCTATTCTTTCCTCGCCGCGAACATGGCAGCTACCCCAGTAGCCGGCGTAGACATTGATACTTGTGACCGGCCCATCGATTCTGAGGACATTAGAGGCTGCTGTGACAAGTGTCAAATCATCGACGAGGAAGCCCGTGCCTTCGTATGCGACGCTCCCGTTTCTCATGATCAGTTTGCAGATGGCTGTGGGTTTTCAGCAACGATGGGAAAGCAGGGAATTGTTACCTAGTCATACCTCTATATCGTCCCTGGGGAAGGATATCCGTTTTGGATACATTGGTTTGGTAGTGAATGTTAGAGCGGGCCTCTTGGATATCCAAGTCCTTCAGATCACCCTCACTGAGCGTCCATACTACCATGGTCGGCACCACGCTGTAAAGAATACCATAGAGGCGTCGCACTGCATCCTTAAGAGCAGCCATGTAAGTTCTCGGCTGTAGTTTATCCGTCGGACGATGCTCCATCTTGCATGGTGGCCAAAGGCGTTTCGCTTTGATTGTATTGAGAAGGGTTTGTTCGAATGTGGTCCCTTGATCCATCTGTAGGTCCGCCAAAATCTGTTCGGCGGGAATTTCATGTTCGATATACGACTTGTTGGCAAAGAAATCCAGCGTAAACTCGACGACAACAATGAGGTGCTTCCACTCGCCGTAGAACGAGCCCAGCTTTCCAGGTAACTCAGCTGCCAATTCTTCACAGTTACAGCCATCGACGCTGAGGCACCTGAAGGTTTTGCAAAGCAGGGCCTTGTAACTGTAGAGAAATGCTCTCAGCGGGCGAAATGGGTAGGGGCAGTCAGTTCGAGTAGAGAGGATGAGCGCTTTGAATGGGCCAGGCGGCATTGGGCCTATCGGTATCATCGAAGCCGGCATGGTTATAGGGTATCTCCCAAAGAAAGGGGGGTCGTATATATTGAAGGTAGCGGAGGGCGGTGATGGTTGAGGTAGGGGGGTTGTATATATTGAAGGTGGCAGAGGGCGGTGATGATTGAGGCAGAGAAGAAAGAAGTAAACGTGATGGGCGTGACCCGGGATCGGCCCTCCTCAAGTACCTAGGTAGGCAGATACGTAAAGTGCTAACAAATCGTGGGAAGGCGAGAGGGAGTTGGAAAATGGTCATGGGCAGGAGTGTCAACAAAATAAAGGTGTAAGTAAGAGCCCTCCATAGTCCTATAACTCTTTGCTCTTTCCAAGCATTTCTAGAACACTTAAAAAGGAAACAACAGTTAATAATTATTGAATTAATATTAAATTAACTGTTTATTAAATCAATTAAAGGGTTAAATCGACCTAGGTGTTTAGAATTATATAAAGCGTTGTAGGAAGGTTTATTAAACATTGTAAGTCTTGGATTAGGTACCTAGGTACCTACTTGTACAGTGTTAAGGTGGTGGGGTTGGCGCTGTCTCCCTAGGCCAACCCCGCTATACATATAGGTACTTAAGTTTAGGTTGGAGTTACCAGTTCAACGTGGTACTGCAGTACCTACATAAGGTAACTTAGGTAGGTACATGCAGTTGCTGTCTCTAGCGCAGGTACGGGACACATGACGTCAACTTGCGCCTCGAGGTGTACAATCCATTTGTCTGGTAATGCTAAATTGAAACTTAGATTATAATAGTATTAAAGAGCTCCATTTATATCCCAGTAACGTAACTACAGCAGGTAGGAAATATCATGACACATTAGAGAAGCGGCGACAGCACTTGACTCTCTCTTACTCCTTCGCGACCCGGATCAAATTCGAACCAATGCCCGAGCTCGACGCCCAGCTCTGATGCGCCGTCTTAATGTCCTCCATGTCCCAGATATTCTTAATCACGACATCAATCTTGCCCTCTTTCACCATGTTGAAGAGCGCATTCACACTCGGCACAAACGAGTCCTGGTCGCGCGTGATGTAGTAGAAGACAGTGCGCCGATTGCAGAACAGCTTCGCGTTCTTGGTCAGCAGCTTGACGACAGGCATCATGGAGCCGCCCGAGGCGACCTCGGCGTCTGTCAGCGCAGACTGGTTCTGCCCGTACCCAACTAGCACGGCGGGCTCGTCGCCGGTGCTGAGGATCGAGTACGACTCCTCCCAGCTGTCGCCGCCCAGCGCATCGAAGACGGCGTGGGCGCCACCAATCTCCCGCATGGCCTTGATCCAGTCCTTGTTCGTGTACGTGAAGGGCGTAGCCCCCTGCTCGCGGAGCACCGCGTGGTTCCGGGTCGACGCGGTCCCGTAGACGACGGCGCCGCGCAGCTGGCATAGCTTCATCGTCGCGTAGCCCACCGCGCCGCTGACGCCGTGGACGAATACTCGGCGCCCCGCGCTTACTTTGGCGCGCTCCACCATGCCGTACGCCGTCGCCCAGTCCAGGATGATGGCTGTTGCGGCTTCGGGGGACACGCCTTGTGGGACCCGGATCAGGTACTTCTCCGGCACGTTGACCAGCTCCGCCTCGGCGTCGTACACCGTCATACAGGCTACCAGGTCGCCAGCTTTGATGTACGTCCCGTCCGTCTTGGCCCGGCCCGCGAGGCAGTAGCCCGGCGTGAGTGGGGCCTTCCGCTGCATCGGGTACTGCCCCCGCCGCATATTGATGTCGGCACCGGAGAAACCCGAGTATGTTGGGGCGACCTGGACCTCGCCTAACTTGGGTGGGTCGATGCTGGACTGTTCGACGTTGATTTTGGAGACGTCGCCGAACTCGGAGATGACGACCTTGCGGATAGGGATAGACATTTTGGATTAAGGTAGGAATGAGCAGGATATGAAGATAGGTAGGTAGAGTTCAACAGGATGAGACTATGTGTGCTCTTGTGTGTGTGCTTTGTTGAGTTGGTTGTGATGATATGTTTCTACTTTACCTATCGATCGAGACATGCCGAGAGCTTCTTATACATATCGAAGCGACCGTGGTGTTGCGAATAGTCTCGGGCTTCATTCGACCTCGCTCGTCAACCAATCCTGATCCTGAATGGCCATCTAAACGAGCTGGTCGCTGGAATTGCGCCGACACCGCGGGGCGTTGAAACGGTAATGCGGAGCATTATGGACAGCAACCTACAAGGTCCGACTACTAAATTCAGGTTGCTGGTGATGACCCGGCATGCGGAGGATGCCATCCTACTCTGTTCAGCCTTTCGCATCCGCGTAGAGCCCGTTGCAGCATGCTGGGAGGATGACGGGATAGAATGGGAAGACGACCCATAACCCGTCGGGGCAACCTCACTCCGCCAGGGTGCCTCGACAGTCCTACGCTAAGCTAGAGTTGGCTTAGCCGTGGCTCGGATCGTATCTCGGATCCTCTTGGCCTGGGGTACCATGTGAGATGTCCCAGGTAGGAAAGCCAAGAAGCGAGAAATCGCCGATAAGCTTGCGACAATTGCGACGCAAACGAGACGATAACCCACGCAAAGACCAGGCATCGGTTTAAAAAGCCCACCGCTATACTTAGATACCATACTAAATCAGCCTTACACTACCCTCAATAAAACTAGGCTCGACATCTAATGTACATTTTTCATGGCTGCTGACACGTGGTTGACCTCACCAATGGTCATCGTCCAACTCCGCCCTTCTTGCATCTGTATCGAACGGCGAGCCCTGGTTAAACAGACCTTGGCCGCCCGCGTTGATATCCTTATCGGGCTCATGAATGTCCCCGTCCTCAACTACATCACCCCCCCGATGGTCAGTGGGATTGTTATGGTCGCCCCATATGAGATCAAGATATAGCTCTGGTCTGGGAACCTGGCGACCGAGGACATAACGCCTGAAGAACCAGGGGAGATACTCGACAACTTGGTAGCGTGTGAATCTGCTCTTCCTCACGTCAAAGATGCCGTTTAGGTCCTCGAGCGATCGCCGTTTTGTCTCTTCGACGAGCAGGAAAACGAGAAGGAAGGCGACGAGGTTCAGCCCCGCGAAGAGCCCTAGTGTCCCGCCGTCGTGAAGGCCGGCGTAGATGCTACCGTGGTTTTAGCAGAGACCTCATGATGGGGTTTGGGGTATCGTATTACCTCGGGAAGAAGATCGATAATAGTCCTGCAAAGCCAAGATTCGTGGCAATGGCGAAGGCGCAACCCTGCCCGAAAGGTCAGCAATCGGATAACCTTGTCAGTATTACATCTTGTGATTAGTGACTTACTGCCTCACGGTGTGATAATGGGAAGCTGCGCCCAATTAGCATCTACATTTCAGGGATTGGACCGGGTATCTAATGACTAACCTTTCAGATGCTAAAGTGAAGGGAACTGGGCCTGGTGAGCATTAGCACGTTTTCCCGACGCTTTCATGAAGATAGTACGTACCCATCCCAGGGGAATAAGCAATCGCAAAGACTGTCCGAATCGTTAGCCCGTATCCTCGGTCTCAGACTCTGGGAATATTACTGACGAAAGACGAAGAGAGCAACTATTCCGCCTCGAGTTTTCGAGTCCGGGATCAAAGTTGACAGAGCCGCTGCAGTCATGAGAAGGCACATAAGGGGTAACGTGAGCACGAGCCATTTGCGGCGTCCCAGCGTGTCGATGGTTCTAATGGCCGGGAGACCAAAGATGAAGTTGATGATGCCTTGGGTTTGTAAGCATGGTGGTTGGGTAGAGTTGTCTGGGTCGTCTGGATTTGACATACCAAATACTAAGCTGTAAACTAGGGGGTACAGCTTGTCTGTGCTATTCTGTAGAAGTCCGCTGAACAGAGGTCCTGATGATTTGTAAGTAGATGAGCGGTTAAGCGATAGATGCCGTGGGGATTAACTCGATATCTCCAAGGGTAAAGTAGAGTATCAAGTCTGTTTGAAATCTTGACCTCGAAGCAAACACCCGCGATCCTACAAACTAACGAGCTGATCTCAAGCAGAATTCAAATTTGTTCGAGATCTTACCTGAATAGATCGTAAAGATATTTACTGCTAGGCCATTAGAACATCATCTAAAACAAAGTGCGTCGGTAGTTGCTGGGGTGCTTCTAGGGTAATAGACTTACTCCCACAGAGTTGTTGGGCCAGAGCAACAATTGAGCTACTCACGAGGGCGTTCCTGAGGCGTCTCCGAGTGAAGAGTTGCTTGTACTGGGTTATATAATTCCTAAGGTGCCCAACGACTCCCTGAGGGACGCCGCCGTTTGCTGTTTCCTCATCGGATTGAAGGGACTGCTCCTCTTGCTGGACGGATTTATATATCAAGTAGATATCCCGAAGTGCTTGGAGCTAAGGATCGTGGTTAGTTTGATAATTCTCACGCGTAGCAGTTTGGTTGATTACCTCACAGCCTCGCAGCCTAAGTAGGATACCGTATGCCTTTTCAGGGTCGAAATGGGCGCTTCGTTGTCGCATATAATACCGGGGGCTTTCGGGACAGAAATAGAGACTGACTAGAAGAAATATTGAGGGCACGAAGGGGGCTCCGAGAATCAGGCCCTTAACTATAGCATCATTTTCGGCAGTATAGAAAATCAGGTTGAATGCAAACCCCATAGCGATGCCGAAAGCCACCCTTGGTAGTGTTAGTACCTCTTTTCTTCCGCTTAGTCAAACGAAGATGACGATCTCACCATAGTTGCCAAGCGAGAATTGACGTGCCTCGCCAATACCCGACAGCAGTTTCGGAAGCCAATATGGGCGTGCTAACTGCCTTGATACCCATACCTGTTGTTAGGCCGTTAGCGAGTAGCCAGAGAGCAGTAGCCGACCTCATCTCAGGGTCCGAGCTGTAAATGGATATCTCGGGACTTGACTGACCTATGCCGTTGAAGACACGGACGCCGAAGAGCTGTTTCCAGTCACCGCAGAAAGCAGAGCCCAGCGAGCTGGCGAGTATCAGGCACGCAGCGATTGCCATTGCACCCCGCCGGCCAAACCGTTCATTGATAGGCAAGGCTAGCCAGCAACCTACTAGCGCAGCGAACAAGAAAGGCGCAGCATTAACGGCGCCGAGCTTCCACTCGTTAGCCGTTGGTTTCGAAGGCGATAAGTCCATATCCGGTTTCACCGTAGCTAGGCCGAACTGTTCTGCGTAAAGGGACGCGCCGTTGATGGAAGACTGGACGAACCCTTGCAGGAACGCCGCAAGCGACACGGTAAGAACTACAATAAGCATCGTTGTTTCGGAAGGCAAAGAATCCCTTTCTTTCTTTAGTGCGACCTTTTCTCTTGTCGTTAGCTTTACTGGTAGGTTCCTATCTGCGTTGGGATCTTCGGACCGCGCAACGGCATCGTAGATCCTGATATCCTTCGCTACCTGAACAGCCCTCAACAGCTGCTCGGCTTTCACATGTGGGAGGAATACCCTCTGGAAAGCACGGGCATCTTCTTCGAGTTCCTCGTCGGTTAGACGGGCTGGGAAGTGTGAGCAGGGTTGACAAGACGGAATTAGACGAGCCTGGGGATATTCACACCTAATGGGCCTTCGATAACCACTTGGTAATTATTGCGTCTCTGGTGTCCTTTGGCTTGGTACGAATCTTGAGCTATTGATACGCCAGAGGATCTGACGCCTAACTCGATGTCATGGCCGAGACCTAGGTGACGCGTGGGAGGGTCGCGGACATACATGGCATGGCTTAAAGACGAGCCTTGCTGATCCGCCATAATGACTAATGGAGTTTTGCCACCAGGAGATTTCGATTGTTGACTCAAATTCTCTCCTTATTCGTCTGGAACATATCATTTAGATTAGAGCGATGAAAAATGATTGTTTCTGTCGGAGAGTAAATATCGAAGAGTCTCTGCTCGCGTAAGACTTGACGACGTTTGTGCAAGGGTAGCAACATTGCGATCTAGACCGGGCTGTGCCTGGCTGAATCTTATGACACAAGTATCGAGCCTGCCGGAAGAGAATATGAGGCTGCAGCCGGCTTCGAGGTGAATGACTGTATTAGTGGCAAGGCAGCCTTGCCTGCATACTAAGAGGGCGCTAGTGACATGTCTGGTGACGGGGGGGCTGGCTGGTTGTCCGGGCTCGGAAAATGATCATAGGCTTTTGTGCTCTTGCAGCGTTCGTACGTCCATACATTCGAAGATCATGGCTGACGCACGCCGACAATGCTCCATGACTCTACTCTCACGGCAGTTTCAACACAACACCTGGGATGGGTTAGAAACGTATGAGAGTCGGTCAATCACCGCGTAAGAAGTGCCAATTATCAATATCTTTCTCGTCACTGACCTCAAATACGATGAGCTGAGAACCAGGTCACTGCTGGCCGGAATGCGAATAGTTGTTGAATTGGAGTGGAATGCTGCCTTGAGAACGGGCTACCTCCCAATTCAGTGACATCATCTGACCCGTGATGCGCTACCGTATTCCTGGCCGTATTGCGCCTGGGCGGGGAATTCAGCCCAAGATCCTTCAACCCTCATTTGACCACGTCCGCCACCACCAAATATGCAGGTTTCCCCAAGGGCTACGCAAGCTGCTAGATGCTGCATGTGTAGATATTATCGAGTAATAAATAACCCTTGCATAGACGTGGCCTTGTGCCACACCGAGTAATTAATACAAGAAAACAGACAGTAGCAGTGTTGTATGTCTCACATTCTCGATCGGCACTGGTTCGTACCCAGGAACTTGTGAAACATACTCGTTACCGCGATCCGGAATCATGACGGTACATGTGACGAAACCTTCGACTCCTATGGCAAAAGATCCTTCAGTTTGTCCAAATATAATAATAGGACGAATGATAAAACGTCAAACCTGATGACATTTAGTATACACCTAAATATGGACCCATTTTCGACTGCTGCTTCGGCTTTACAAGTCGCTTCTTTCGCTGGCGCCCTCCTGAAATCGATATATCGATTTGTTGAACAGACTAGGACTGTGGTGGACTCGATTCATGAGTTATACGATGAAGTGCGACACTTAGAGGCCGCATTGCACGAGATTGGCGAAACTTTTCGGAAGCGTCCGCACCAGTTATCGTTCGAGCTTAGGCACCATGATCGGATAAATCACATTCTCCAATCATGCCGTAAATCGCTTGAAGATTTAGACCAAGAACTTCCAGAGCTCAAAGACGAGACGACTCCTATTCAAAAGCTCAAGCTTAGCATCCAGAAGTCGTTAAAGGGGGAACGCCAGAAGGATATCGTACACCATATCACCTCATACACTAGGATCCTTCAATTAAGTTTATCGACACTGTCTCTTGGCGAGTTATGGATAAACCGACAGTCGCAAGGAATGATACTTGCTGAGGTGCGAAAGATTAATCAGGCTATCCGTGCGACAGAACTATTCTCAGGTCGGACCGATACAAGAGTCAGAATGCGACAACTCCTAGTAGCACCGAGTCCACAGTCGTCCACGTCCTCTGCTGAAGAGGAGGCTAGGAGTGTTCTCGATGAGGAGAAACGAGAATGGCGCGAAACGGTTGAGTATGATTCCTCGAGCTTTCCTTTTCTTTTCAGTAGGTCTTGGGGCGGGTGCTGTTAGATCAGGAGGCCATCATGTTGCTTGTGCCTCGTACAAGCCCTAGCATCTACAATCATCTCTAATATGAATGAGGCTTACTAACACATACTAGCGAGATCACAGCGGCAGTATCCCTCTCTATACGTGACGACGACTCGATCGACGGTCGCTTAGCCATCTCGCTACATAGCACGACAAGCAGGACGACCTTACAAATCCCCGATGATGACAGATCCGACTCCGAGCAGGAGGAGCTGGATGAAGTGAGTCGTAAAATAACCCAACTCACTCTCGAAAACAACCAGAAAATCGTACGCCAACTCATGCAAAGCGAGATATTTTTCCAGGCTGCAGAATATCAGCGACGTGGCATCAAGAAACGTAAGCGTTTAAACGAGAGGCTCGCGAGACAGAGTCAAGGTTATGATAGTGTAGGTGATATCGCAAAGCTAGAGGATATGAGGGAGATGCTTGCGGATATTTTATTTCATTGTGATACCACACAAACGGATGATGAGGCGGAGGAAGTTCTAGAAGAACTCCTGGGCGAGAGTGAGCGATTAGGAACGGACGATACCGACCGGAAATGGAGATTATATCACAAACTTGGAAACCTTTAGTAAGTAATCCATCGAGCCATTCTGTTCTCCGTAACCAACGGAGAGGGCAAACTTATCTAGTTGAGCTAGTGCCTGACTAGAACACCCCCTCCCCCTCTTGTAATCCTAATAGTAATTGCATTTAAGATGGGTAGCAATGCTGACTTCGTATCATAGCGCGAGGCAAGGAAATTTTCGTAAATCAGAAAAGTTCCTGAGAAGTGCCTTTTTGGGTCGGTCAAGAGTAAACCCTCGGCGCAAAAGCCTCGTCACTGAGTCTGCCGAGATGCTTATCAAAAGTCTGCAAGTACTCCAGTTAATTGATGAGGCACGAGGCATTCAAGATTGGGTGGACGAAGCGTGGCCAGCCGAACCACTTAGCACCAATCAATCATCGCCTCAGCTATCACCAAGAGCCAGCCTCAACAGCAATAGCGACCTAAGCAGCGCGTACCGGTGGTCCATGGAACAGGGGTTCGATGTTCATAGTCCACTATTCGGATTTGACGTTTGCGATCCTAAGATAGGAACTACCCCGCTTCACCTAGCTATCCAGCATCAGAACCCTGAAGTGTTGCAGAGTATGTTATTGGTCATTCCGCATGTCGAACAACAAGATAGTACGGGCGCAACACCCGTACACCTTGCGGCAACCACGCGTAATAGGCGAGTGTGTGCTCTGCTGCTAGAGAAGGCCGCCGATGTCAATGTAGTAGACAATAAGAAGAGATCTCCTTTGCACAAGTGTCAGAGCAGTTCTGGTGGCGTTCACGTCGCTAGAATGATTTTGGATCAGAGCCCTAGCCTGATCGACCGCATTGACTACATTGGAAAGACAGCTCTCTGTATGGCGTGCGAACATGGCAATGAAATAAGTAAGTACCTGTCCTAAAGAACTTCGCATCATCTTTCCCTGTGGCATGAGGTATTGATGAATGATGTGCGACGACCCATTTGCAATCAAACCCATTTTCGTCTTCCGGAGATACGGTCGGCCAAAATGCTGACACTATATGCCGCAGTGGCAGAGGAGTTATTAAAACGAGGTGCCGACCCTAATAGAGGTATACCTCGGCAGTTCATTCCGCTAGTAAGCGCAATCGATGCAGTAGCCCAGTCAAGGGCAACTATTCGCCTTATCAAATTATTGATGGAAAAGGGTGCTGATGCCACATTATGTGATGGCGGCGGCAGAACAGCGTTCGATGCCGCAAATAACGCAGGACTCGCAGCAGGTGAGATAAAAAAGCTGCTGAATAACAAATCGTGGAGGCGGCCAAGCACCGCAAGCACGGTGGACACTGCCAGAACATATTCGACAAGTACTCCAAGAAGCAGCGGGACGAGTTTGTCAGCTTCGATTATATCACGTCGATCAGCCATAACTCGGCGAAAGCTCCAGACTCCAGAGCGGCACCCGGAATAGGAGGAAGGCTGGCCGAATGGACATCGTGTATGTTGTATATGCCTACGAGGGATTTGGAGATGCTTGATGATTGTATTAGTGATAAAGGTAAATTTTGATCAAACGTAGAAAACGATTTTCACTTACGATGATATGAATTTACGTGATTGACCACCTTGAAGTAGACTTAACAAGTCCCCATTTGCTTTTGCTTTTGTTCAGGGCAGACGTAATTCAATCAAATTATGCCTCTTTCCTCCTCAGTGCGAGGATGTCAGATAGCTTAAGCTGGCCTTTGGCACCCCAGCCGGAAGGGCCACTCTCGACTTCAGGGCGAACAGCCACGTACCAATTCCAAGCACGCCGATCAAGGTCACTAGCACTCAAATGGTCAGCCCAGCTTTCGTAGAGGATCCGAATGGCGCCAAGAAGCCTGGCAACATTTTCTTCCTTTTCAAGTTCCATGGCTTTGATAGTCCTCTTCTTCGGGGTCGCTTTTGACGTGCTAGCCTTTAGCAGGCTGGATTGCTTGCCATCCGAGCTAGGCCCTTCACTCCCTTCTTCCGTTTGAGGTGTCTCGATCCGGGCAGCAAAGCTTTTGAGGATATACGCTTTCGCCGCCTCCGGTCGATGTATGGGCATGCCCACAACGCCAGCTTCGTATGATCGACTGGATGCTAAGCCAGCGGAGCCAGCCTTGTTCTTCATGGCCTCGAGGTCTAATCCCCATACCGCTTCGCCTCCTAGTGTAGCTTGGTCTCCCGTGATGCGAAGACGTTCTGACAGAGCACTATGGAATTCCGAAGTTAGTTTCCCAGTTTTCGAGTCACGAGGCTTATTGAATACAGGATGCCCTACTCCCTAAGACAATTACGCATGATTCGCCAGCGGTCTGGGCCGAGCATGACTCCGCCGTACCATCGCGTCATCACCACGAATGTGTCTACCGCATTCATTTCTTGCATGTTCTTGAGTAAAAATGACCCACATCCGCTCTCCCCATCATCGAAAGACTCCTCTCGAATCGTAGTGGCATTAAACAGGTTAGTAGGGACTTTCACCCGATAAGCCCATGCATTATGTGTTGCGGACTGGAGTGACGGAATGGCTGCGAAAAGCGATTGCAAGACTGACTGACGCTTAGAAGGTTCAGTGAGAGCAGTAGCCCGCACGATGAATGTCGATTGCTTCAAGGTCACCGGTTGACTAGTCGACCATGATCTAGCCGTATGATCAGCCGTATTGCTACTAAACTCACGATCCCGATCGCCGCTACCCGTCTCGGATGTTCTTGCTGGTCCCTTTGCTTCGGTGGAAGAGGTGCTGGCTTGCCCAATCTCCTCTTCTCCCTTCCATTGGTAGCCGCCTCTTTTCAGAACTGTGACTTCTCGGCCCATTACTCTAACCCTCGGCTGGCCGTGACCCCATCCTTCATCGTCGGCACTAAGGCCCTTTTCAAGACCGATGGAGACGGCTTTACTCCTCGAGTTGGCACTGACCACTGCTTGCGCTAAGCTCAAGCGGCTTGAAGGAGGTTGTTCTGGCATCGTGCACCGCAAGAGCTCAACAGCGAAGGCCAGGACGAGAGGTGCCCTATTGGTTAGCAAGGTAGTACCAGCAATAACCTGCTCATCCGTCTCAACGGGTAGTTCAAACGATGCCTCATATTCTCCGGGCTCTACGGGTTCGGGCCCACCAAGATATCCTGTCTCGCTAGAGGGTTTTAATCGCTTCGCGTCCGCCGCGAGATTAGAGCCCGACCTTTTGCTTGCCGCTGGTGCAGTTGGATTCTTTACGCGGGCTTTGCATGCGTTTTGAAGAGATCTCGCGGCTTTAGCATCGGATATGGCTGACTGAACGTCTGAGAGCGGACATTCCGCTATCTGCTGGATATTTCGGAGGTTCTTGGCCTGGAGACTCTTTACGCGTGAAAGTGCATCTTTGATTTGGACTTTCATCCCCACGGTCATGAGCCGAATGAGATCTTGCAGATCTTGTTGGGCCGACATCTTATTGGTTTCATTCGTGGTACGAACAGCTTAAGATTAATGATAGATCGAGGCGTGTTTCTCAAGTGCCATCATAATCCGAGGTTGCCTGATAACATGTACCTGGGTACAGAGGTTGTGGCTTGGCTATTCGCTACGTGGCGGTGCAGCCAGCACAGTAACAGATCTAGCCAGCTCACACGGTACTTATCTGTTCCCGACAAATTCATTGCACTGTGCCAGTTACTGTACACTAAAACTTTGCGGACCCAGGCTTTGGAACACCACCGGCGAGGGTCCTGCTTGAAGGAGATCGTCACTCAACCTGCGTCACGGACCCATATCGAACGTCTACCTCTGCCGTTGGCGAATTGGCCCCCGGTAACTAACATTCATTCAACCCTCGTTGGAGCGGGGAAAGTCTCTACTAGACCGTGTCTTGAAGGCAGATCATCTAATCCTTTGGATCGGCCGCTCATCGGATCCTTCTACGATGGATCGGTGAATGCGAGCAAGGGAATCTAGCAGGCCTCATTGCATAGATCTTCACCCAGCTGTACCTTGGAGTGAGAAACGGGTGTGAGTAGGAAGCAGGCGAGACGGTACCACGCGGCTGGCCGAGCCCGGGCGGGTCACGATGCAACCCCTATATGGCGGTCCGCCGTGTACAGCCGTAAGGGCTCTCACACGCAATTACAGCGCAATGAGAAGGATACCTAGCTTCGCTCGTCAAAGTCATGAGGGAGCCATCTATACAAGGCGGCACGCCTCCTCAAAAGCGCCGAAACCCGGGCAGAAGCCAAGCCCAAAGCCCCTGCCCTACCAGCCCGCACAGCCAAACCCAGATCTCAACCCGCTCACCCAGCAGCGGAGGCAGCGGCAACAGCGGCAGTGGGAGAAGGAGGGGCGGAGCGAAAAGCAGCCTATTGCGGACCTCGTCCGCGAGCGCTGGCTCGCGATCCTCGGCTTCGGGAGCGCCCTGGGATGCATCGGGTACTTCACGGCGAGTCTGGCGATGTACTGGCGGCAGGAGCCCGCGCCATGCTACCCGCTCGGCTGCGAGCCTACGGTGCCCACGGGCCGCCCGTCTATCCAGTCGCCGTACGAGTTCGACTTACACCTCGACAAGTCTGAGTGGCGGTACGGCATCACGAGGTTGCGGCGGGAGATAGCTGCCGAGGCGCGGGGACACGTCCTCGAGGTCGCGATTGGTACGGGGCGTAATCTGGAGTTCTACGACTGGGATAGGGTCACGCAGTCCCTCATGACGCCAGAGGAGCGCGAGAGGGCGAAGGCGAAATCTTCTGATCGGATCTCGAGCAGGGAAGGTAGTAAGGAGAGGGTCGTAGCGGAGGACGATGGTGCGGTCCTCAGTTTCACAGGCGTCGATATCTCGCCTGGCATGTTAGACATTGCGCTTCGGCGAATGCGACAAGTCGTCCCGCATATGGCGAGTGGGATTCCCAAGAAGCCGTCATTCGCCATATTAGCCGCCAACAACAACAGCGACAACGGGGATCTCAAAGGTCACGTCGTTTCCTTCGTCTCAGACCAGATCCGACTATTACAGTCCGACGTGCAGACCGCGCTTCCCGCACCGCCCACCTTATCCTCATCAGACACTCCCCAAAAATACGACACGATCCTCCAGACCTTCGGTCTCTGCAGCGTCCAGGACCCCGTATCCCTCCTCTCCCTCATGGCGTCCTCGGTGCAGCCCAACACGGGACGGATCGTCCTCCTAGAGCACGGGCGCAGCATTTGGGACGTCGTGAACGGGCTCTTGGACCGCGGCGCGCGTGCCCACCATGAGCGCTTCGGATGCTGGTGGAACCGGGACATCGAGGTCATCGTGAATGCGGCGGCGCGTCGCATCCCTGGGCTCGAGATCGTGCGCCTTGAGCGCCCCGGGTGGGCGACGGCCGGCACGCACGTGGTTGTGGAGCTGCGTGTGAGGGATGCTGATGCTGACGCGAAGACCAAACAAAAAACGAAGGAACAGAAGAACGTGAGAGGCTGGGCTTCCGTCTTTCCATCCTTGCTGTCGACGAAGACCGACGATCCCAAGAAGAGAGACTGAATAGGCTCGGCTGTCTCTATCGAGACTGACGAAATCAAACTAAATAGATTAAAAACCAGGGAACCTGCTGCTCTATTCTTTATGAGGACGTATATGATGATGCACATACAAACCGTAATTGTAAACATGAACCTACTTGTACAAGCTCGCCACCTTACTTCATATCCAAGAAATTCCTGTATCATGAGCAAACGAGTAGCATAAATAGAAAGCACGAAAGCAAGCAAGCAATTGATTGGAGATTTCGTTGAATTTCTTTTCTAAATTGGAGAACCCGAAACTTTTTGCCTTTTCCTTTTTCCAGGTCACCTTTTATTTTAACCCAGCCAACTAAAGGAAGATCTCATGGTCTAACTCTGCGCATCCTGTGCATGTCGCCCAGTACTCTTCTTTGTTCTACTACTCCACTCGAGAGATGGCCTCGTCTTCCATTCATTAACTCCAATGATCAGATGATTCTTCGACCAGGAACCCATTTACGCCCGCTAAACAACACGGACCATGGGATGCGATGCACCACTCCTGGGTATTCGCACTTCGTTTCTCTCAGAATAGTCATACACACAAAGTCCTCCTAGACCGGAAAAAATAACAGCAATCAGATACCCGCGAACAGAACAAACGGTTCCATTCCACGGCCGTAACCCCATGTGACCTCAACTCCGTTCAATAAAAAGCAAGAAACACATGACCCATCGTACAAAAACTCCTAAACATGCAGGCATAACTTGCGTTGAAAGTAGTGATCATGAATAATGAAACAGGTGACTCATGACTATTAGAATTCATCTAGTAAGCAGTCAAGCTCATCTAGCTCAATCGTTTCGGGACTTTTATCCCAATCCAGCAAGGCGTCCAACTTGGACCAACCTTCGGCCTCACCATCTCGCTTCATGGGCGCCGGTATTGTTAGAGTTGGGCGCATAGCTGGGCTGGTCATAAAAGCCATGTGCGGAAGGAATGTTGGGATGAAGGTCCGGTGGGGTTCACCGAAGAGCTGCTCATTCTGCATGCCATCATCTATGCCAAGTTGGTCAACAGGCGTGGCAGAGAGTAACTCTCCACTGGCTCTGCGCTTTTGTAAACCATCTGCGGTCTGTGTAAACTCTTTCTCGTCCTTTTCCAGAGGGGGCTCCTCCGCCCTATGGATGCGCGACAGTGTGTGCAGCGGCCGGTGACGTCCAGAGGACGAACCCATGGACGTTCTAGGTATGGGATAGTCGCCCTCCATGTCATCAAAGTCAGGGGATGAGAGATCGACTTCAGGCGAGAGACTGAGCTCTCTTCTTCGGTCATTCTCGGTATCCTCAGTAGTAGAGCCTGAGCTCGACAGCGACGGAGTGACGATGGCGCTTTCTGGTGTGGAAAATGGGTCGGGCAGAGGGAGGTGGGGGCAGGTTGCGAGGTAATAGTATGTGCGTCTTGGGTGTACAGACTCGAGCTCCTTCGCTAAAGGACAGGGGACCGAGGTGGTCCAACTAGAACGCTTTACGAATGCAGCGAGTCGTGACGAAATAATTGCGCATGGATTTGCCGACCTAAACGCTAAGTTAGACATGATACAAGGATACAATGTGCAGCGAAACTTACTGTTGGAGAATCGCAGCTTTGTCCATTAGTATAGCGGCGAGTTCCTTGGCAAGATGAGGGCGGTTCCTTGTTTGTTGCAACCGAAGAATAACAGCCTCGACAATCTCGTCGTTTATTCCGCCGAGGTCGACGGGTTTGACTTCGGGTAGCCTGGCGAAATCGACGTCGTCTGTCTCTATGGAAGCATGAACCGGCGGCGACGGTGACGGCGACGGTATCGAGTTGTATCTCTTAGGCGCGGGCGCCGGAGTAGTAGTGGTCGAAGAAGCGAAAGAGTCATGCGATCGCTTCAGCTTCTTGCTGGGACGGGGCGACCCCGCGGATGAAGGCCTCGGTCTTGTCATGTTTGTGTGTGCGTTGCTGCTGTTGGCGTTTGACGACGAACGGTTGACAGGAACGTGTATTCCAAGGGATGGAAGGGACAACGATTTGCGACGGGTGTTATAAGGCATGGTGGCGGGCGCGATACCAGAAGGGAGAAGCATGAGAGAGTGAGACTACGCTATGCTGCTATGTATATCCTTGGAGATCTGATACTCGGATGGCGCATGAATCACGGATGCCGGGGGGGTCTCGTGGACCCAACTCTACACAACACTAGCTTCCAGTCAAGCCAGAAGCGACAGATGGGTAGACAGAGGGCTATGATGCAGAGCCGGTGAGGGAATAAAGACGATGCACCAGACAGAGGGTGAAGTGTAGGATGGTACGTATTGTTGTCTTGGATTGAAGGCTGGAGGGCAAGTATCGACCGGGTATAATTAGGGGACCGGGGAGGGCGTATGGGGGAGGGATGGAGGAGTGAAGACTGAGGAGGGGGGCAAGGTGACGACCAGAGCGACGTCGATGATGGCAAATTGGGGCCGAGGGGGGAGGCAGACAGGCTGCTTGACTCTCACCGTCGCGACACACGAGTAGGAGAGACAGAGAGATGTGTTGGAATGGCGACGGGATGGAGAGGGTGGCGGAAAGACGGTATACTAACTACTTACTGCCGCTACTATGTACCTACAATATGGGCATAAGGCAGGCAGGCACCTGGTGGGATACCACCGGTGGCGGCAGCAGCGAGCGACATGCGAGCACCAAGGACCCCAGAGCCAGAGACCAAACGGAGCTGCTCGGTGCGTACAGCTGCACTAAGTGGGAAGCTTGTGTGTGTTCCAGTGCATCGAAATCCGGTGTCAGGCAACGAACGAGGGCCATAAAAAATAAACCTGCGGGTCGGTGGGGTCACTAGTGCCTAGCTCAGTGACATTCACCCGTCTGTGCAGTCGCTCTAGCCTGCACCCAGTTTGTATGGGCGCCTGAAGAGGAGGGACCCGTCGGCAAAGTATCTCCTCCGTCCCCCTGCTTCGCTGCAGGGATAGCCCCCGACCGTTCAGGTGCCCGCCTAGAAGCCAGTGGCCAATAGGCGTTGCGGCGATTTCACGTAGGTTACAGTAGCCTCTCTTAGTGCTCATTCATTGTGCTTCCGCAACTTTTTCATATTTCGTCGCCCCGATAATATTACTCTGTAGCCTCTTCCCTCTTTTTCAGGGTCTCGACCGGGCAATTGGAATGCTGGGAGTGTGTTGAAGCGCCATTTTCGGCACGAGTTTCCCATCTGATTGCCTCCAGAGTGGCAGCTGGTGGGAGAGTAACAAGTGGACGACGCTACACTAAGAATAGCCTCTCCCGGACCCTCAACCATGAAAAGCAGACGTTGTCTCCATTCCGATGCCGACTCCGACTCGCGCGGTCGTGGTTGTTTACTCGATCCATCATGTCATCGAGTTGGAGTTGGGGGCAGGCGGTCGGCCATGGGGAAAAGGGAAAAGGCGGTAAGCAGTGCGAACGAGGCATCGTGCATGTACCTACAGCCAGCCAGGACGCCCCAGACAGTCAAACAGGTAAAGTACATGCATGTCGAGATGCGCATTGTTGGCGTTTCCTGTGTAGGACGGATTGCCGTGCTGCCATTGGCCCAATCCAGGCTTCGTCATCCCAAAGAGGCAATATGCTAAGGTCTCAGTCTGGTGCCAGTTTCACGTACAAGGGATAGGGGGGCTGAGGTCACATCCAGTTAGAAGTTGCAGGCGACTTGCAGGCCAAGTTCCGCCGGCCACTCGCACTTGGGCACCTAACGCATGTCTCATCCTATCGATAAGTGCTTTTCCCCAGCCAACTCAACCACTGCCGTAACACGGACGGATGTGCCGCACAATGCAATCTGAGAAATATTTCGGGTATCTGTCAAGAGCGGGCCAATGGACAAGGGCAAATCAACACTCGGCATCAAATTTTAACATGTGTTTTGGTACCACGAGGAAAATGCCTCGACCATGGGAGGCAGGTATGGTGCGGTAGGAAAGGAAAGATAAGAGGACAAGAAAAAAAAAAAAAAAAAAAAGAGGTCGAGTGGAGAGCGGCTTGCGGGGCACGACAGGGGTCCAGGGTCTTCTTTTTTTTTGCTTTTCTTTTTTCATCCCTCTCACCTGCTGCACTTGTACAGAAGTTAGAGCAACAGGTAGAATCTCACATTTGAATTAGAGTAAGGCCAAACCGGTAAATGTTATGGAATTGTATTGATAAAGCCATTTGCCAAAACCTTATCAATTGTATCGGCATCCCCTCGTTGTATACTAAGATGCTAGTTTACCCCAGTTTCATGTCGAAGACTCACTGCGGTGAGCATTACTGCCATAGGCGCACTAGTAGTAATGGGGGATGGTGCCATCTAACGGTGGACCAAACATCTCATCATCAAGCCGTGAACCAGACCCCTACCTTGTCTTCTCTATACTCACCTAGGCATCTGCCACGTATAAGTAGAGGTATAGGTGAGATTTACTGACGATCAAGGTCATCAGCAAGACGATATGTACCTATGTATATGTACATATACTATTCACATTAGGGTTTTGGAAGTACCTAATGCACGGGAGACCATTTTATAAGAGCAGCGACTGCTCACCCACAGCAGGTATAGTGGACCAGGTACTTCGTATGTACGCATAGGTATATGATCAGATATGATATACCTCCGGAGTGTAGGTGGGAGGCGGGCAACGGCTACTACATACTTACTTACACGTTACAGTCTAGTCCTAAATAGGTATCCCCACTGAGCGCGTGAGCATGCAACCGGAGAGCACTGACCGGAAGATTGCCGCGAACCACGACGGCGGGGCGCTTAGCCTAATTCTGGGCTCTATGAGTCTCTCCATTTGCTCACCAACGCGAGAAACTTCCCTCGATGCACATCAGCTCATTTGGTGTTAAACATGCTGCTACCATGTACACATCGACACACGCATGCCATTAATGGCTGCTAACCGGGACATGCCTCCGCTTTTTTTACGTCTCTGATCGGATTGCTGACTCTGGTCAGTGGCTCTGGCATCGGTTGCAAACCCAAAAGCGACGATAGGCCACTGTTGCATTGACGATCTGCGTTGGCGTGAACACCTCTCGTCGCCAAAGTTCTGACGCACGGGAGCCACTCTGTTGTTGATCTCTTACGCAACTTGACTCGAGAACCCAAGCTACCCCGGCGCTCTGGGTGGCTGGACCATCGCCCGTAGGGTGACTACCTGACTCAAAGACGGACTGACGTCTACGGTATTGGACTGAGGTGGCAGACAATATTCGGCTCGGCTTGGCCAAGTGACCCTCACAACGCTCCAGCTGGTTTGGCCGGACAACCGCTCCGCTAAACACCACAATAAGCGTGGGCTGCACTACAACCGAGGGTCAGACCAGAAGTTCCAATTCGGCCCCAACATGGGTGCTGCGCTCCCGTGTTTCCCTATCTGGATCGAGCGTCTCCTCTTCCAGGAAAGCCGACGAAATCAAATAGGTTAAATGTTTTGCAGCAACTGATCTAGATCCAAAATATGACATGCGCGATCCACCATCGTGGATATTCCATCATTAAACCGCCGAGAGTCGACAGTCTACGCGCCCCTAAGCACTGGCCTCATTTCGCACCGGGTCACAGTGCACAGTCTACCTACTGTACCTATACTAGTCTTGCGGCTCCCATTCCATTGTTTTTGTTACCCATTTCATATTGCCACTGTACTACCTACCTGGGCATTGGGTAACAGAAGTGGATGGTACAGTAATTACGGCACCTGGCAGGAACCTTGGCCCCCACGCCCAGGTCGTCGGTGCAGGTACTGCTGTATTGCCATTTCCATGGTCATGTCCTGAGTCCTGCCCTGAGCTAGCAACGATTTTCAGGGTCCTTTTATGCCAGGAAATACAGCAGGAAACTTCAGCCTCACGTAGACCTCGTTGGCGCGAAAGTACGTACGAGTATACTTCTACTGTATTGTATACTATGTACACTACGGCAGACTTTGAACCGATCCAATAAGAACCCCTCCCCTCCTCTGATTAAATCGCTCGTTATGATTTAAACGCCACCACGCAACTCCCGAGATCCACTTACACATGGCAATGCGCCCCTCAATCAAGTACGCTATATCGAATGAGGAATCAAGCATCATATCATAACGCCACATGCTTACCTACGCACTACTATATTCGACACCACTTGCTTTATTCTGCTGATAACCAAGCAAGCCTCAACGTACGTTGTCTCCTTTCAACATTCGTTTAGACAGAGCGTGCCCAGGCTCAGGTCATGACGAACAGCACACAGCAGTTATGTTTAATTTCCCACCTGTGCGATTTCCGCTCGATGATGATATGCAGGGACTACGGAGTATATATGTCTCATTCAGCCCAGCGTTCCCGCTTTGTGGCCAACAAAACCTACCTTACACTACATACCTACCCACCGCAAGTACATAGTGCATAATGCAAGGCTACTTGGCTTCGATTCTTTGGGGCGCTAATCATTGGTCAATTGACCAGAATGAGCTTCCTTCGCGCTATCAATTCCTGCCGTGCCCCATCCTACATGGGTATGACTACCATAATTTATATGTACAGTAGACGAGACCCTCAAACAATCAATAATCTCAAAAGCTTGGGTGACACATCAAAATATGCCGCAAACCCAAGTGTGAGTTGGTGGGCTTCACTAGCCATGGGATAAGACGGGGTAATCTCTCGCCAAAAGGCCTAATCTCTGACGAGGATGCATCGTGGGAGTAAGACAAGGGGCTAGACGGCGGAATCGTCAGTACCTACCAACTAATGGCTGAAAGAAGGAATTGTGTCTAAAAAAAATACATATGAAGGCAAGCATGTAGGGACTTTACGAAGCCAGCAGTTTAGCATAGGTATGAAAAATAAGGAGTCTTGGGTAAATTACCATGTGCTATGGAAGTGTTGTCCACGGCAGAGTACTTCACCAGCATCAATTCTAGTATAATCACCACCTTATCTCCACCACAAGCATTGCGTTATACGCCGCAGCGTTACAAAGCGAGAATATCATCGCTCTAATATAGTTAATTCTATAATTATTACGCGCCGTTGAAAAGACTACCGGTGCCGCCATCAGAGGGGGGATTGATTATACAACTAAGAAACGCCGATACCATTACGCCAGTAGAAACACTCCCGTAGCGGCCTACTTCCCTAAAACAGTACCGCCAGCAAACATTATCTGCCTCCCCTGGCATCGCTATCAAGGGATTACCTACTCAGTCTCCCTTTTTTTTTTTTTTTTTTTTTTTTTTTCATGTAACCACACCATCAGAAACAACGATACTTAACTTCTCCTCGTGCAACTCAAGCATAAGTGTGGTGGTCCTAAGTTATCGTATATCTCATACTCCCAACAAGTCTACGAGGACTCATTCATCCCCTCCGAACGAGCTTCGCTATCACGCTATGCATATCGCATTCCATGGCATCCACAGATAGCCATGTCCATGACTATGGCGATCATCGTAGTAGTAACCAGAGTTGTTATCATCCGTTCTCGACGGATTAAGACCCGTACGAAGTCGCGTCGGGGATGTCGTCGCGGACCTCCTGGACGCGGTTCCGGGAGCGTTTCTCGATGGCCTCGTCGACGCCGAGGTCGACCTTGTCCATCCACCATATGAGGAAGGTCCGGAACTCTTCGCAGGCGTCGGCTGCTCGCTTCGGCATCTGGTTGGGTTATGATTTGTTAGTGTATATCTCTATCCTATATCGATGTGTAGGGATAAATATGCTGCTTGTAACGCAGGCATGGCTGTTAACAGCACTAATACCCATGATCGTGGGGTACTTTGCCGCCTCCGTGTTGCGATCGGATACGTTTAATTTGTTTCTTGGGGAGGACAGCGGCGGTATATATGTATCGTGGAACAATAAATAAATAACATAAGGGATAAAGGGAGGTGACGCACCGGGATGAACTCCAGACCGATTTCCCTAGTTCGGCTACATGTAGTGGCGCCGCAAGACTCTCTGCGCGTACTGATGAGTGTACGTAGCGAGATCCTATAGGGAACATACGTCAGCAAAGTTCGCTGTTGAACCGAGCATGTTTGTCTGTGGCCTCCAGAATAACTAGGCCCGGCCTATAGCTATGATGCCTGAGGCAAACCATAATTCGACGTGTTGGAACTGCAGCGATTCGCTAACTTTGTTGTATAGTTGATGATATCCGGGCGTTTCTACTTGTGACGGGGAAAGGGGGCTATCGGAAGCACAGTAGGGTAGAATATATATCCAGATATGCCCTTGAGGATATAATTGGAAATATTCAACGTACCGCTTACAGCATTGATAGCAAAGCGACACGCGAAATCTAGTTGCGAAGTCCTCGGAGCTCTGGCCCGCGACGGTCATACCGTCGCCGATGTGTATAACCTGCAACTGGGTCCACCTCGGCGGGAACGGGAGGTGCCCGGCCGGGTTTACGAAGGGCCCTCTATTGAATTGGCGGTATGGATTACTCGAGTACTGTTGGTTCGGATGACCAGGCCGGGGAGTACTATAAGCACCGACGGATCGGGCGTACCTTGTGGGTATGACTGAGGCCTTATTGCTTAGCCCTTGATCCTCGTCCTCTTGCCAAGCTCGATCGTCTTCAGAGACGTCGGTCGTCATGTCCCTAGGCCAACGCATCGTGATAAAATAATGAAGGAGTGGGCTTGGCAGAGAGGAGTAAGATCGGACGACGGTATATAGTGCTAATATACGGGTCCTTGTTTCGGTGAATGCAGGTGTATACTATAGCAACTGTATGCACCCCACCGACTTGAAGGTGAAGGGGGAATAAAAAGTAGTTTATGAGACGGAGTAATTAGGATTGTCCGGAACAGGGTGAAGAGGGAAGCGAATTACTTATAGGTACATGGGAGAGTCGGCATGACACCGACGGCGCGGGCGAGCCACGTAGCAACAGTTCACTTGGTGGCCGGCAGCAGAGATGGGTAGGAAAATACGTTGTTTGCTTCGGCATCAACATGATGCGTCGATATAGGTCATAGCGCAACTGACAACGGGAGAAGTGGAGTGCATCACGGGCACAGTGTTTTGAAAACATGCAAGCCAGCATGGACCATGGCCCGGTCCTCTCTGATTCCCAGTGGGATGCGACCAAGATGTGGTCTGGGATCTCGCCATTATATATAAATAGGCCAGGAAGTTCCACGCAGGCATTATTCCACCCGCATCAATGCGGGCCGCCAGACCCTTCCACGGCCGTCCGTGCGGTTCATGACTGCATTGTTTTCGGATGACATATAATATAAGACAAACACCTACGCTGCATGCTCGCTGCCATGTCCCCTACCCTGCCCTACCTCCTGCCATGCTGTCTTCATCCAGCAAGTCTACCCATCAAGCAACACAAAGAGCAGCCGATTAGGCCGTGGCAAACCGCAAGGGACCAGCCCAGATTCTCATGGCCTTGCCCTTTAGCATGAGCAAGACGACGAGCGCGAACGCGACCACACACACGGCGGCCTGGATCCCGAAGCTCGCCTTCGTACCCTGCGCGTTCGCCCACGTGACCTGGAAGTAGCTCACGATGAACCCGCCGAGGGTGCGCGAGGCGTTAACCCAGGCCGACACCTCGCCCGACGCCTCAGGGTAGCTATCGAGGTTGTACGAAGAGATCGCCACCGTCGTAATCATGGTGCTGAAGACGTAGAGCCCCCAGCTCACCGACGTCACCATGAAGTGCCACCTGTTCTCCAGGCTCTGCCCCAACACCACGAGGCCTACAATCGTGAAGGGGAGCGCGACCATGATGGCGCGGAGGCGGGCTTCGGGCTCGAAGCGGCCTTTATGTGTTCGGACTATGTGTTTGGTTGACGGGTTAGTGGTTTCTGCCGTCAGCGGGAAATAGCCAGGTGGACGTAAGAAACCGTAGGATACGCACTGTAATGCTTGGCAAAAAGATCGTGTAGCCAGTGCCCTACGACCTCGCCGATGATAACGGCGACAATGGGCGTGAAGTAGAAGAAGCCAATCTGCTTCGGACCGAACCCATACACTGGCTGGAGGAAGATGGACAGCGTCGTGTTGATGCCTACAACCCACGCGAACGTCTGGACAACAAATGATACAGTAACGTCAGGAAAGCCCAATCGATATCGGAGAAACTACAGGCTTAAACTTACGAGGAAATAGTAGAAACAAGATATCAGTACAGTAGGCTTGGAAATGGCACGGAGAGGTCTCAAACACGCCTGAAAAAACGTGTTTCGCCGGCCCCTCGACTTCCACTGCGCAATTCCCAACAGGCTCGTGACACGGGTTCCGCGATCGGGCTGCTCGGATTGAACGATCCTACGGTCGTAATAGGTCTCTTCGACGAAGAGTACGGTTAGCACGACGGCGAGGGCCGTCTCGGCGGTATACACCCAGAAAGGGGTCGGCCATGGTTTCGTCGTGATTTGGACTTTGCCACGTCGCGAATTAGTAAACGACGAGTTCAATTTTGAGGGAGGACGCAATATGGACAGGGCGGCGAGTGGCACTCACAAGCTGCAAGGAGCGGGCCAAGATACGGACTAAGAATGAAAAAGGACCTGGCAAGGGTATTAGCATGAATCGGAATCGCGTAGCGAGCGAATGGGTACGTATATCGATACTTACGCCCAGATATTGATCTTGCGAGCGCGCTCGTGGAAGAAAAACACGTCCTGGATGACGATCAAGCCATTGACCTGGGCTACGGTGGAGAAGAAGCCGTTGAGGATGCGAGCCGTCTCGAAGGACTCGAAGTTGGTGGCCCCGGCACACCAGGCAGCAGTCACCAGCGCGACGATGAGGAAGTAGAACAGCACGGGTAGGCGTCCGAAGTAGGCGCTGAAAGCGACGACTGGAGAACAAAGCGTTGTTAGCAGACGAACCGAGGTCTCGATATCCACACGCCGTGTCTGGGTGACAGTGAGTGGGTGGGAGTTACCAAAGATGCCGCCGGCGCCGAGCATGAAGACATTACCAGCTTGGGAGTGATTCACCTCGTCCTGGGACATGTTCCACTCTCTGCTCATGAGTTAGTCGGCCACGTGGAATTATATGCATGTGAGCATAGGCATAGAATCATACTCAGCCTGTGGGATTAAAGTCACGGCTCCCGTCGCAGAGCCATAGTCGGGCAGAAGGGCGGCGAAAGCAACAATGAAGAGGATTAGGTTCTTCTTGCGTTGAGACCAATTCAACGGATCAGCAGGGTCCTCGCTTGGTTGAGGAATCAGTCGAGTCCGGCCGTCGTTCGCAAGTTTGATCGTGTCATTCCCCTCTGCGCTAGCCACGTCGACCTCATATCCCACGGCCTCTTTGAATTCGTGAATCTTGTCATCTTGGGAGTCGCTGTCGTTGACGAGAGCGGGCGCAACGGCTGATGCCTTCTCTATGTCTTCTGCAGTCATACTAGCGGTAGCAGAGGCACGGCGATGGGGAGCCTTGTTTCAAGGAGAGGTACGATGAAGTAATGTGAGGAGGGGTTTAGGGGCAGGAATGAACCAATAAATATCGTGCAATTGTTGGTTTGTTGGCTTGTTAGAAGCTACCGAGATAACCACGAATCATTATACATAATAGCGTAAACAACTACATGCTATCTTCAAATTGATTGTTGGTGATAGATGTTGTCCGCGTAGGGATCGTGTTACCGTTACCTCCTAGCTTAGCTATGCCACACAAAGCGTCTTTGTCATATCAAGAGGGGAAGGCCAACCAGAGACATCATTTGAATTTCCAACATGAGGAGATCTGTATAGTAAGTATTGAATTAAGTCCGTCCTTACTGCAAGCCCCCTCCTATCAAGAGGGCTAGGCTGAGACCTGCACTTGGACAGGACAGTAATAGCTACAATTTTTTTGCTGTATCTGTGTGCCTCTTGGTTCGCTGCCTATGATGCTATGCTTATCTCACATTTATTAAGTCTTGGGACCTTGCTTAGCTTGGGATTAATATGGCTTTTATGACCCCTCTCGGTTGGGAGAGCAAATCTGAGGTCAGCAAAGGCTACCCCAACTGGATGCTGCATACATCCCAGTCTACCATCGTTGACTGATATGCTGACCCGGGGATCAAAGCACCGCCAGAAACGCATTTTGTCCAAATGGAACGCCAGGGTATGATGCACGTCTCTCATTTCGGAACCTCGAGTATCTCAGCTGGCCAGAAGAAATGCGGTTGTCTCACCCGTTTTAGGATTGCAAGTTTGGTAGCTCAATACGATACAACCTTAGGTGTTGGGCTGCACAGGTACAATAGACTTATGTACTGTATATAATGACTGGTTTGAGTATAGCCATTGATTGGCTATGTATTTATTATGAGCTATCAGCTCTGGAATGTCTTGATTTTATTGATTTCCGATTCCCTTGTTGCGTCTTCCCGATGAGACCATATATTGGTCCACCCTTCTGGTATAATGTGAATTCCCACAAGACAAGCCCCATTCCATCTTTCCACCTAACTTTCTCGACAAGCCTAGGCATTGGGGAACTTCTCCTTCTCAAATCGCTTATTGAGTGCTTCATCTACTGGGGTGTAGACACCGCCATTCTCCTTGCGGCGTTTCTCGAGGTCGACTCTCTCTTGGTAGTAGGCACGCTGACGATCAGTCAGGTCCTCCCAGGGAGTCGAGAGAGATTGTGAACTGCCTTTGAATCTGTGCTCTCCGTGAGCGCTGTAAGATATCAAGGGTTAGAAAATACCGTTCAAGATAGGAAATGAACTCTTTTAGAGGGTGATTCGGGAATATACATGACTGTATGGCAAATAGAAACAAGATTCTTGCTAAATTGGAGAATAAAGGGCTCGAAAATACTTACTGTGCAACCAGTGAGTGCCGGCCCCATCGCGAGATGGTGCACCAGCCTTCGCCGTCAAGTCGGGGACGGTCGCAAGTCAGCTGCGCGTGACCGCGAGCCTTGGCGTGGCTTGCTTGAGACGTGGCGTAGTTGGACTCCGAGTTGTGGAGTTTGTTCAGATGCGACTTGATGTTGTTCGCTTTGTTGTTCATGATGCTGCCGCACACCTGGTTCGGAGGGTTGCCGCGGCGGTCCATGCGAGTACATTGGAACTGGCCGTTGGTCACTATGGCGTAGGGTGGTTTAGCGGGATCCTCAAAGAGCACCTAATGACGACAGTTCTTATTGTTTTCCTTGAGAGAATGAGGAGTGAAATGGAGGTTAAATGGATCGGGTCCATTTGAAACTTACAAACATGACCCACGACACCGGCAACCGCGGGAGCCACGGTGCGGTCGGCTTGAACGACCTGGCTGTTGGCCATAGTTGATGGCCCTTGCACGAACAAGGTCTCCTCTTCCTCGGCGTAGCTATCTTGAGCGACCTCGTTGTTAGACATGGTTGGGGATACTTTGGGGGACTGTCTCGTCGCGTTAGTTGTGAGTGCTTGGGGGGGGGGGGGGGGGGGGATCTTATAAGCTGGAGCTTGAGGGACAACGAGAAGTGGTATTTTATTTATGGAGGGGTTACGTAAATTAATAGGGCTAGGGC